>JAODVQ020073864.1:2531-31781 GCA_025400075.2 Phenganax stokvisi
CAAAAGTCAAACCGTCATTGATTCAAACTATTTTCCCTAGTTAAACGAGCAAACTTTGCTTGGAAACAAACTTTATTTGAAATTGTACAGCTAGCGTTTACCGGATCTTTATCACTGTTTTTATTGAGCGCGTGAGCAAACATTAAAACAAATATTTAACATTTACTAAGAGTTCACACAACAACAATTTAATTTTCATAACTTTTATTGATTTAAACTGGCGCCGGAATGCTGAACCACTGTGACGCATAATTAGAATATTTTGCGTCAGAGCGGAGCGTTATCCGACTTCCGATAGCTCTCTCTATTTTCATACACTCTCTAAAAATATCTAGGTCATAAAAAATTCCTATAATCCGTACAGCCATTCTTTGATCTATGTACAAGCGCTTTTAGCATAACTCGCGGATAATCCCGTTGCTGCGTATTCAGGCGAACGTGCTGAGATTCTTCCTAAACGATGCGTGAGAAACGTTCGTGCATGCGTTCTAATAACATCAGTCTGAATGCGTATATCATGGTATCCGTACAAATGTTCATAAACGCGCGAGTTCACTTACAGTGTCATGCAAACTTCTAAAGTTTAAATGTGCAACTCTCCTTACTGAAGACATGTGGTTTTCCATTGTGCTTTATGTGATAATTATGTCTATTAAATACAGAGCTGGGTCAGTGGAAGAAAATTGCCTCAAGACTGCAGATTAACCTTTGTCGGACGGAAATTGTTTAACAACAAAATGGCTTTGTAACGCTACTTATCTTGGAATTTGGAACGTGCCAAACTCACAATAATCTGTTTTATAAGCGTGTTCCAATCCGATTTCCAAATTTGCTTATAAGGGGCTGACGAATTTTTATTTTTGAGCGAAGAAATTTGGCAGTCCTTAGCTAGACGAAACAAGGTCAATGCTACTTCTCAAACAGCAACATTAGGCAGTTTGTAGATCAGTTTTGCAATTCACGCACCCAACCCCAATAACTAGCTACTGTATAATGATATATAAAAATAAGTGTAAATGTGGAAATGTCGGAACGTTCGCGTCGTGAATATGTCCTTATAGTTGTATAAAAGTGGACTCAATAAATGGATAAAGATCACCAGAATACATCCTCTGTATCATCAATATCTAAAAGGTCTGAAGACGGTGAACTTGGTAGCAGAAATGAAGTGTCCATCTTGAAAAGTTCCTCGAAGTCTCCATCCGTTGAAAAATCGCTAGAAAGTTGAGGAGAGAGGTCCGTGTCGATTCCCTCAAAGTCACTTGAACTCCGGCTTCGATCATCTTCTTCTAACATATCCTTCAACTGACGGATATACCTGATCGCCAAGCAAATTGTCTCCATCTTCGAGAGCTTTATATGCAGCGGATTGAGGAAATCCGGCAGTCGATCGCGTAGAGCGTAGATCGCATCGTTGACGCGTCGTGTGCGGTGTCTCTCTCGCTCGTTTGCCCAACGTCTTTGTTGACTGAGACCGGTCAACCTTGCTTTTCTTCTACGCTTCTTGCGTTGTTTGCTGTTCTCATCGTTGCCATTTCCCAATAAATCATCCGACTTTTCAACTTTTATTGCAAAATCAAAGGTCGCGGCATCAAACATACTCTCTGCCATCGTTGTACAAATTTTTTAAGTTAGAGGCAACGTTATGGTGTTCTAAAGAAAATGAGGAGTGATTTAGGAAGCTGTTCGTATATAACGGACTGACTCGCAAGCTAGCTTGCCCTTATATACAAGTCATTAGCAAACGGGCTAACAAAATATCTGATTTGAAACATATTTTGAACCGGGAGATAGTATATGAGGTGAGAACACAGATATATCTCTTAGATATCGCGACTACGAAAACATGCCAGAGTAGACTGACACGTCAGAAAAGACGTTGATCTTGACCCCAGTACCAAACAAGGCGTTCAAGCGAAAGGGGCCAACACGCGCTTGCGCAATTTGTACTAAGCAAGACATCAGTTGGTACGTTGGTCAATGAGCACGCTTGGAAAACTTTTCTGATTTGTGCGCAAATTTTCGTTGAGGAGGTCGAAAGTTATCAAAGCAAAACAGCTGCTGTAGTGCCGACAGAAAAGTTGAAACTTTAGAATTGCAACACCGAAGTAATCTTGTTTCCATCAATTCCTGAGCAGAATGCCAAACTGATAAAGTAGCCTTTTGCAGTAATCGAAAATAAAGTTTTGCAATTCGAAAGAACATTTTCAACACCAAGCTAAACTCATGTGAGAAGGTTAAGTTTAGTAGAAATATGCTTAATTAGGAGTTAAATGGAACATATAGAGTTGAAAGGGCATGGCTTCTTCCTGCTGTTCAAATTATCATGCCAGCAGAAAAGATAAAGAGCTTTCAATTAGAGTAATTAGTCGAGCTTGTTTGCAACGTTACCGGTGGCCCAGAAAACTACAAAGGCTAAAAATGCGAGACGGAACTTGACGAGATATGAAATGAGCTATCTTTGCCTCTTTAAACCCCACTATCGGACGATGACAAATTATACATATCATCAGTTTGCAGTAAAATGTAGGGAAATGATGCGAACACCTACATAGATATTGCCACGGGGCGTCCGTGATCGCAATAACTAAGTACAGTCACGGGTGACATGACGGCACGAGACGAAGTGAAGTAGAGCATAAACACCATGCAAGACAACAAAAACAACCATGATAGAGGACTATGGCCGCAAATTGAAAAAACAACAACAGATTATAATCCTTCTCAATACGTTAACTGTGTTGCCAAATTATGCTAGGCCATGTTGTTGAAGTGACGACGCAATGAAAAGTCAAGTCAACAAAACCGCATGGTTTTCGTGGACACGCCTAGGGGTTTGCAGTGGAAAGATGCAACTCAAGGGTCATGATACTGCTGCTCAGGAAAACGCTACGTCGGTGTAATCAAAAACAATACAATAATTTAATGATTATGCAATCAAATATGTAGTGAATCAACACGAAATTCCTGTCAAACAAGTATTTCGCGCTATCATACCATCGAGTATTGAGAATAATGATGTGTAATACAACAATGTTTACCGCATTTTAATTATGGCAAGTTGATCAACTGTCTAGAATAAAATACACAACAGAAACACAGACGGCACGTGCTGTTCTTTCTAATAGAAGAGAGCATGGGGTTGGGGTTGCCTCTCCCTCTACCCGCAAAGAGGGGAGAGCAGAGATGTCACCAGCTTAGCATTTCTACAAATCCCCAAACCTAAGGCCCGCTATCTCAAGCAATTCAGTTGTTTCATTTTCTGCCCTTCACGTAAACAATCTAGAGCGTTCATCAGTTATTAGCTCAGTCCTCTCCTTCAACAGAAGAAAAATCGCAGTAACAATCACCGGCGTAAACCGGCCTCTAAATTACATAAGCAGTCTGTTCCTCATCATTTTCCCAAATTTCTTCCAAATATCAAATGCAAGTTATACATTCTAAATTGATACATTCTTTTGTGATGGTTGTGTGTCTTATCAAACAATCAACACAATGTCACCGGTAAAATGGAAATAATTAACGTTAAATTAGATCCTTCCAACAAGCTCGTTAACGCTCGTTTTATAGTCTCCACGTCTCCTTTTCACACCGAGTGCGACTGTTCGCTCTAAGTCTAATAAGTTGAAGATTTATGATTGCATTGCTTCGAGACTTACTTTTCCACCCAATTTTGGTGCTCAAATATTGTACCATAAATCAAAGAATAAAAAATCGAGACTTTCATTTATTAACATTGGTATAGTTATTTCACTAAAAGTTCCAAACCACAAATCAAATGAATTAGTTCTATGCCAATTGTGAAGGCTGCAGTGGCTATTGCTACAACATGTTACACTAATTGCTACGTGTTGCATCATGATCCAAATAATGATATGGTATTTTACTACTTGCATTCAGTAGAATCTAGGATTGGTATAAAAGCAACAAACGCAGTATGTGCATATTATTTTGCCTCCATTCTAGTATGAACAGCATAGAGAGAAATTATCTTTGTCAAATGATCTCCAAGAAAAGATTTCTTTTGATAATCATGAGAAGGAAAACCTAAATTAGACTGAACTACATCGCCAGTTTTGTTTTGCTGACGTTGTTGTGTTGTACCAATTGGTAATTGTTCAATATCTTTCCAGATAGTGATCGGTGCCTTGGCGTCGTCAAGCGTCAAAGTGACTCAACTTGTCTGAAAACACCAGTTGCAAACAGCACTTATAAAAGTTGTCTAACTGCATGTGAGCATACAAGCCAACTAAATTCGCAAAACGAATTCAATAAAGAAATGAATTCAAACAAGAATACCTTTCTCGAGTATTTTGTTCTTTTTCGTACATTCTTTTTTCGGTAAAGATATCATTTGCAAAATCAAGCTAGAAAGGAGTCTTATTCGATGTTTTAGAAACTTTTAGTTTTCAAATCTCTGAGAAAATTAGAATTTTGTCTCAGACTTCGATAAGCATAGACTGCACATGTTGTAGATGATCACACACACTGCAGAAACAAAAGATAACCTAGCTAGTTATCCAATTGTCGTTCCTATCTATTGAGCATTAGCAGCAACTATATGGTAAATGAATATATTCGAAGAAAATAAAACAGATTATTATTGACGTGTAACTATTTTATTTTCGTGACGTCTTCTCTTGAAATACACCAAACGTTTCTTAACTGAAATATGAAAATATTGCCGTGATAACCGTCAATGTTTTTTTTGCATGAACATAGATTATCTTGGAACTGAGAGCCTATGAAGTAAGGTGTTAATATAATCCGTATCGAATAAACAATTCTAAATTGGCAGCTTCGGTTGGACCGCACGGTTTAATTAGACCTCCAGAGCTAATGGAACATCCTATTTTACCGTTGATCCTTGTGAAACAATTTGTTACTCAGGGGCAGTTCGACGACAATGTTGGTTTGCTAGGTCAAGGACATGCACAAAGAATATTTTAACGCATCCCATATGCCGTTCACTTCGCATATAGATGAGGAACTATACATCTGTGTCTTATATATCTATCTATACTCTTATCCATTGTATATCACTACTTGGCCGGTTTTGCGCAACAACGGCGAAAACAAAATTAAACGCTGAAAAACGATAAGTGCATCAGCATGTATCGACACATCCAGCCTGGCTATAAGAAATTTATCAAGAACCGAGTGGTGAACGAAAATGAAAGTGTTTCCATCAATATATTTCTAAAACAGATAAAAAGTGAATAACGCACTTGGTTCACAAAAGTGTTAGTTCCATATATGCCTAGTTAATTAGAAAAAGGGTTTTAATTGCAGAGGCACAAAAATCTACGGGACGACGAAAACAGTTAAACGCTTATAGATAAATGCCATCATGTAAAGCAATTAAAATGCTAACATAGTTTTAGCTGAAACGATTCGTTGCATTAGTGAACTAGTTTGTAAGTAATTGAATCAATGTACAGTGACAGTGTATTTGCGCACGTACCACACAAGTTAATGACCTGAACAAAGTTAGTAAACAACCGGCTCCGAATATCGTAAGATAAATTGTCTAGACTCATTATATCTCCTATCGAATGTGGTATATGTAAAATCAGAGTGCTGTTCATACATTCTTGCACAATAACAACACACACAAACATGTATGCATATCTCCATGCAATTGAGCTGCATGATGAGAACATCCTTGCTTACCTGATTCAAACAGTTTATTCATACACACTACCATTGGCTGTCTAATCTCATGAATAAATCATTATGTACATGATATAGATTTACACTAAGTTTGCACTATATTAATGCACTGTATGCACCATATTAATATAGTGCATAATATAGGGCATATGCACATGCGTATGCATAATATAGGGCATTAAAATTATGCATATAGTAATGCACTATAGTTTACTATTTACACTATTTTAATGACGTCACAGAACACAACCAGAATTAAATTTACATTTTAAGCGTACGGCTTAAACCATTGGATGAAAGCGTTATTACATCAAAAAGTATTGTCTTTATTGTGCAAAGGTACGCATAAACATGCAGCATGAACAAGAAATGGTAGAAGAAAGATTTTAATTATCAAAGACTTTAAAACACCATATCTCCAACAGCAGTGACTATCGTCACATGCAGAAGGACTTAAGAAGGTAACAACTGAATGCAACAACTAGGAATAACGGCTATCATTCCAGGCAAGGAATGATACCATTTAGCAACCAACTTAGATAAGAAAGAGCGAAGAAATGTAAAATATTTTCCCGAGGCGTTGACGGGCATAAAAAAACGTCAAACTACTCAAGTTTTTGACACAGTCCATCTTAACACCTGATAAAGAAACACATCGCCGGCGGCAAAATATTGGAAATAGAAAAAATTGGAAACTATTAAAAGGCCCGGTTCAAACGTCGAACTTTTCATGTATTTAATTGAATGATTAGATTCGGCACATGAGAAGTTCGACGTTTGAACCGGGCCTTAGTACGCAATATTGCTGCATATATTTGCACCTCTGAACATCAGCAAAAAACAACCCTCGTGTACTCAGCGTAGGACTCAAAGTGCATGGACCTTTCATTTTCCCATTTCCATACTTAACAATTTGTTATGAAAATATAATTCTTTTTACAAAGATTTTGACAACAAGTCAGTCACAAACAACAAATGCAAGCATGTTAAATCTGGATTTTTCATTAGTTTCAATTCCCAACACGATAAGGCGATGAGGCATAATTCAAGAGCACAATTTTAAAACAAACAATAGACAAGATGGGTTTAGGCTTTCACCAGCATAACAAGTAAGCGTTATTGGCATACGTATACGTGTTAATCTACCGCAAAGAACCGCGATAAATAGAATAAACATTTTCGCACTTTGGCAGTCATTGTAAAATGAAATGTAAGTATTCTGTCACAGTTTTCCCGATATAGTCTCCTGATAGATTGCTACTGACACCAATACAGATAGCATTTGCACGTTAGGTGGATAATAAGTGTAATTTGCTATAGCACGACTACAGTGTCTGGTTTTCTTAAATGCAGACAATCTAGCCAAGGCCAAGCTAGATTTTTCACATTTAACAAAAGTAATTTTTCATTAAATGGAAAACATTCAACCAGTAAATTTTTGGTTGTGAAGTCTTCACGACCCCCTGCAGATCGACGGAAGCCTGTGAACAGTCATCAGGCGAGAAAAATTCAGGGAATCACCCAATTCTATTCCTCAAGTCTTGCAATCGCCTTCTCCGAGCCCGTGATTTTATTGTTTAGCGACCGTGACCAAAAAATTGCGGGGTCCGCGCACGATTTAGCCAATCTTGTGAGAATATGGAATATAATTAAAAAAGCCAAAATCTAGTTAACGAATTTGGCTACTAAAGGCTCCCCCGTTGCTATTTCAACGTTAAATTATAGAAGGATAACAGTTTACGTCGTACTTTATCTGTAAGCCTGTAAACTACGCAGAGTGCAGTCTCAACAAGCTATTCTCGCGAAGTTTAATTTTCATGATAGGTGGCCGCTAGTGATTACAAACAGTCTTTGCACACCAACCCACTATAGATATGACAGAAGACTAAGAAATTTCGTGAACCTCTGCACGCCCTTTACTCTCGCGAATTCCTTTGAAAATATGCCCTACTACCTGTACAATAAAGAAAGAGTTCTATAGGTCTTCAGCACGTTAATGAGAAATGCAAAACCTTACAGTGAACCAGGATAGAACGCAATTCCAACACTTAAGACGGCATCGAAAGTAGGAACAACGTTTTTAGTTATCATACTATACGTTTAATTGTTACGATACAATATTGTTTAGTTTGTTTTGTTACCATTTTGACGACACTATACATAACGTTCATTTATTATACCTCTCAGCTCCACTAGTCCACTTAATCTACTTCTCACAGAAATTCAATAAGTAAATCTATAGCATAGCAAGCATACCTGGCTATATGCAGCTAACCACTGACATTTTCAAAACATGTTGTCAATTCTTTTAAAATATTATCGTAAAAATATAAAACACGAACTTCCGTAGCACCAAAAATAGGTATTGCAGTAAAACCAGAAGTAAGATTTAAGCATGAAAAGTTCGTGATCACAAACACGGTTTTTTTGGCAACCTACGTGGGCCTTCGTGTGCCATGCGCGTAAGTTGGACGTCAACATTTAAAAAAGTGTGAAATAGTATCAAGCGTTTATTGTATTTATAACAGTTTTATTAAATGTCTCTGAGAGATTAAAATTCTTTGCATATAAATATCTAGAACTCAAGATCGGTTATAGCGGACGTTAATCGTAAAATAACGATGTACCATTGTAGGGAGCAGAGTCCTGCTGAACGAACAATAGTGATGAAAATTTTCTCTAGTGTAGGAGTCAGTTTTGTACAGTGTACTTAATTAAGTTAGCTTGGTCTGTTTATCAAGCTGTTGATTTTTTTAAATGCATAGTTTAATCTTAATTCCGCATGAAGACGTACGTCAGTTTGAAAGATTTTGTTGCTTCAGCATAGTCGAACCCAGTCACTCATGCAGCCTCAATGATAAGCCTGGATTCGATACGTTCTCGTGTCTAGCTTTCTGGCTCTGCTATACATATACAGTCCTGTTTATACCTTACAAAAATGTGATAGAAAATAAAAAGAGTTAAAGGATATCGCCGCTGAACAGAAACAACACGTGCGCATGAAATCGTAGAGGTAGATTAGCGTAAATGCTTAACTTGGTTATTGTAGCTTAAACTCTAAGCCGTTTATTAAATATACTTTATTAAGCTCTTTATATCTAATCCTTCAACAGGATATAGCTCAGTTACAACAGCACTTTAGTAACATAAACGAACCTAAGCCGAAGCTGAAATATTTAAAAACAATGATGTATATAATTTTCTTTACCGCGATGGCTAGCCGTGAAAAACGAGAACGCAAGGCGATTGCTACGTTTAGCACCATTATTCAATCTTAGTTTACAATTCAATTGCATTAAAAATTGAGCTGCTGGAGCCATGGTCGAGTCATGACGTATGCGTGGATCTGTTTAAATCTGTTTTTACAACGTTTTCTCTATGATAAGCCGACAGTAGGAAGAAATCTCACTAATGATGTATTTGCCTCGATTGCAATTGCCATTGATTTATTAGGTTTATGTCTATGGTTTTCATGGACCGCAGTTTTGACGTCTACAATCCGCCATTTTGGATACAATATGTGACGTCACAAAAAGGAAAGCTTTAACTCTGCCTTGCTATTTTCCCATCATTATTTCAAGCGTGCACTTTGCTGTAATTAAATCGTGTCCAGAGCTAGTTTTTATTGCTTAAGTGCCGTAGCTTCCATCCAACGTAAAACTTGGCCTCTAGTTTTATTTGTTTTTTGTTAACTCCAGATTCCAAAAGGTGTTATCAATATCTTTAGGACTGACTAGTTCTACATGTAAGTCTTTCCGGTTGCGACAAGCACGTCTGTATGTCCATAAATGGATGAAAAGCATCAAAGTTGAATAATGAAGAGCACAATAAACTTATAGTATCCTAAAATACACAAATATGAAGACTTGAAATTGCTGAAAATTTTAAAAACATCCAAGAGAAAAATGTTGTCATTTATTGTAAACATTTTCCCTGCACTGAGGTCTGCACATATCTACAATACGCAAATACTAGAGCAATTACATTAAATCATATTGATAAGTTCAATATCCATTTTCACATTATTATATGATCATCATCTGGAGTCGGAGAAATTATACGAAATCAAATACTTTCCAAAGTAATACCAATTAAATTGAAAACTTATTTAATCAATTGCAGATTATTACTTTCGATTACTACAAACACAAGGTGCAATTAAATCAATTCATCCAGCACACTTAATTGGACTGTAGTCTCGTATATTCGTATACGACCAAAGTCGAGGCGTAATACGTTGAATGGTTATGCGAACAAGTTGCACAACAGCGAGTAAATTTCAATGAATCGCAACATATGTCGCAATATAATGAAACAGTTGTCTTTAATTAGCCAAAGTCATCACTTGCTGGAAATATGTTCAAGAATCTACCGCCGATATAGCGTATTGTAGCCTAGCCGCAAAAAGACAAACATTTAATCGACACTCACTCTTTAGTTAGAGGCATATTCATCTTATAGCTACAAATACGTCGTAAAAAATTTTCACGACCACAAAAGTAAACGACAAGCAAAATTCGTGTAATGAATTAGTTCAATGATGGCCAGGCGCTGAGGAACAAGAAATTTGAGCTACGCTGCAAGTTTTAATGTAGAATTTCTTCGTGTGCTAAAAATAAAAGGTGAAAAGGGTGACATAATTTTAAATTTTTTAGGTACAGTTTGACTGCAAATATTTCGTAATTATAAATACAAGTGAAGAAATATATATAAAAATCCCTCTTCTAAAAATTCGGTATGTTTATTCTCCGTCCGAGTCACTGGAGGTCTAAGTTCAAGTCGACTCCAAAAACTTTGCGCTATAAAAAAATCTAGACAAACTTATTTAACAGATGTTTAAAATGTAAAGTGCTAAGCTAACTTTATTATACCGGCATCTAAATAAAAATGACTTTGGCCTGAGGTTCCAATTTTGCACAAATACAGTATCAGATGTTTTTTTAATATGTCATATTTTTATGTACATACTCAGCATGCTCTCTAAATCCACTATCAATGGCGTACGTACAGCACAGCAGTACAGACTATAGTGCACCTTAATGACTTGAGAGGCTAACACAAAGTCTTCATTAAGTACCAATAGGAATTTCAAACATATTGGGAATTAATTGGCAAAAACTCCTTGCATAACAAATTACAGCGAATCCCCTCTTAACAAGATACATCCTGTTAAGAAAATACCAGATTACCACAAAATGCCGTTTTAGCAAGAGCGTTTGCTGTTTAAAGAATAGATAAGTGATTTTAATAATAGTACAAAATACATATATATAGCACTTTATTTTCTCAGCTAATGTTTACAGTTGGCAAATATCGATGTATTAATCCGTTTTGAGTACGTTACGCTACATGACACTAATTTGATTCTTCCATGTGATGACAGACGGTGCAGTTTTTGGATATGGCTAAATACTTTACAACTACATTGCATTCGTTCACAAAATGTTTTACTTTTACCGAAGTTCTAGATTGTTCAGATATGAACTATTTTATACAACTTTTTGAAAGTCGTATTACAAGATTATGGCTAACTTCGCACGGAGCAAGGACTCTTTTTGACCAATGACAACACAATTCATGCAAATTAGTAGCCTGTAAAATATACTGTATAGCAAATCGCAGTTTATGCTAATAAGCTGAATTGCAACAGGAATGAAAATTTGCAACTTATTCAAACATTCGGAGGTACGATTTATAACATTAACTACTAAAAATACTCAAATTGCAACTAATGCGAACGCACTACAACGCACATTATGCAAGTACAAAATGAAATGCCAATTATGCATGTTATTTGAATCGCAATTTATGCAAAGAAACCAAATCGCTATTCATGCAAGATACACGCAGAGTCGCAACTTATGCGAATGGCTGAATCACAAGTTGTGCGAAGCAACACATACACTGCATTCCAATTTATGAATATAAACTGAATTGTACGTTGGGCCAAAGAAAGTTGCTACAAAGAGGCAGAATTTTTCCGTTTTCTGAAACCCTTTACTCCACAATTACGGAGATTTTCACAATGTTCCATGACAAAGTGAACGATGCACTTTCCAGGTCTGTGTGACTCCACATCGTTCTCTTCAGTTCCGAGATAAGTCAGCAGGGAGTCTCGATTGGCGGATCATATGTACAATCACATGGTCAGGTTTCAAACACGTTACACAATCAATGAATACTTGAAATATCCGAAACCGTTAAAACATGTACAACATTGTATTTTGTCTTGTTATCGGTTTGCCGAACCTTGACGCACATTACAGAAGCTACACCAAGCTACCTTTGACGAAACGTTAATTAAAAACACGTATTGTTATGCCCTGAAGTCAAAACTCGTTAACCAAAACTGAGAAATAGATAACTGCAAAGGTCGATTGATAAACTAAAACGGAGTACCCTAATAACGTTCTATGATCAAATAAATCAAATAGATCTGTCAATGATAGAGCACTCCAGACAAACGATGGTTTGGAAAACTTTCCTTTTCTTTGAAAGAAAAGTCAGTAATAATGAATGCTCACTATCATGTTACTAAGCAACTATCGACAACCATCGCAAATCGCTGTCACAAGTGTGCGCAAATAAGTTCAATGGAGCGCAACTGCTCGAAATACGGTGTCTGTTTGAAAAAATCTCGACTTCTTGAATATAGCAGGTGAGCAAGCAAGTTTCTGAGCTTGCGTCGAGCAAGTTAGGTGCGCGTGGCGCTCGGTCGGGGATGATTTCAATAACGCAATTGTGTTCTATGCGCTGTCAAGCAGGTTCAATCATTGCAGGCAGTAGTGCAGCCGACGGTTTTGCCTGATGTTAACAGATTGCGCTTGGCGCCAGAGTAAATACTCAGCCATCATGAGACATAAACGAAATTGACCTCACAATCTACGGTTACAACTATACACTTACCAATACGTAAGAAAGCCTTTACGTTGATGCTAGGTCTTGGGGTCACTCAGGTAACGGCTAGATTACTTGGGTTCAGCTAATTCTAGACAAGATACGATGACGTGACTGCCAAGGCCTGAGATAAAATATTCAAAAGAGATACATGCCATTAGATTCCGAGACTGCGATTTAATTAACAAATTCTTGCGTTGTCGACGGTCAAATGCGCAGCGCACGCAGCCTGGACGATCTTGCGAGCAAGTGGAGAGAATTCTCAAAGAATGCACTTGTCGTCGATTGACACTCCTGTTTCCGTTCGAAGCAGAAAAACAAACGAAAATCCGGGGTCAGGGCGAAGTTCACGCCGCGTAGAATAAATCTGAATAAAGCATAGCAGAGACTAACCTGAACATTGTCAGCTCATTTCGCCAAAAAACGCAGAGCCAAGTGGTCTTATCAGGCGCTTGCAGCCAAATAACCTCATAAATATTAGTAATAAAAGGCGGGTACACTAGGACGCAAATTAATCGTCAATCGTTCACATGTCAGCGCAGGTAGGTGTAAATGCTCCTAAGCGTTAAAAGCATTGTCGTATGGCTAGACATTATTAAAAAATATAACCATACACAAATCTTAAAGAATGTTGATCGTCTTTTATTTCGCCTTCCACAAGTACCACAGATGTTTGCGAGTTTCGAAACGCACCTGGCGACGTAATCGCATGATTAAATTAAAATAAAACAACTTAACAGCCATTCAGTCTCATGCAAATATTTAAATAGAGTCATCAAAACCAAGGGGGAGAAACAAGCGTATTCATCAAAAATTCGAATGTGCTTCATTTTTTCAAAACTAGATGCATCCCTATATTTAAATCAACTCATTACAGTAGTGGGGATGAGAGTTACAGGCGACGCCAGGCAGCGGGTACAAGATTGTACCATGCAAAATATCTGAAACTTGTAATGTACACTGTACCCAAGGCTAGATAGTCACGTATTGCAGGTATAACACTCTTTTGTAACATATCTCATATACCTTGTGGGAAGGTTATTCCACCGACTAGAATTCGCCAGTCAAACTGGCTTAACCAAAAGCGTGCGTTTTTCTCAAAGATTTGGTTATAAAGCCTATTGTTAGACTTAGTAATGAAACCGTGGGAACGGCTTCAATATTATGGCGGTACATAAAGATTCTCATAGACTGATTTAGAGCACTTAACAGCAAGGTATTCATTTAGATTTTTTAAGATAAGATGAATCGCCTGATGCGTCAACTACGGTTAATGTACATCTACTCCAGAACGCAGCGTGTGTATGCTGATGGCAAATGCGCAATGCTCAATTTCTTTGTTGCATCGGGCAAAGAATTTCAAACTGCGTAATACCCTATAATTTAATGGTTCGGTCAACTATAAATATGCAACCGGATGAATTATTTCTGATAGATGATTGGCAAAAACGATTTGAAATTAGAAAAAAGATTTCCTGTGATGCAGGATTACAACCAAATCTAATAGCGTGGACATGTATCAATTTGACCGATCGCAAAATATGCAGATTATCTTCCCAAGTCAATTGACACGTATGCGCACGTCCCAAATCAACCTAACGGAAACTGGGCAAACACATGGTGTACCACAGAACCAAGGCCAGCTAGTCATCCCCAAGACCGCGCATGCAAACATACGAGTAAACTGGCAAGTTCAATTCAATGAAAGTCACTACGACCTATCGTTGAACCCAATAGTAATTAATAAAGTGCATCAATAGTCCTACAGTGAACTTCATGGAGACGCAATTTACAATACAACTACTTACAAAGTTTCAAATGATTCCAAACTTTCCACCTTGGGTGCAAGGGTTGTTTCGTCAAAGCTGTATTCTTGTGTCTACTTCAAAATGGAGGCGGTGGGCATTGTACTCGCTTTTATCGCAACTTACTTGTCGCAGGCAGCTCAATTAATGCCAATAGCAGATGATAAAGACACAAGTATCTCCCCAAAAGATAAGCCCCGAAAATTGTTTTACCATCATGGCTAGTTTAGGACACACCTTAGCGAAAAACACAGCTCAACATCCCAAACCACACCTTGCCGGAAAACAGAACTACACTAATTTATATAACGAGTTGCAAAATTGCTCCGGGGGAAATTCAACAGATCGCTGAAGAATATCCCGAAACCGGACAAAAATCCCTCAGTAAGCCTATCTGACGTTTATAGATAAGCCCATTATGTTCAAGTCAAATCTGCTTGCGAGCTGATGAAGAGATTGGTAAACAAGGCAGTCATAGTGATCACAAGATTTTTCAAACAATTTTACATTTCATACCTAACAACATAACCAAAACAAAAAACAAACAGTTTCACACCACGAAAGGGAAAAAGATTTGCTTTGAACTTTGCACTTTTGTTCAATATTTGCGTTTAGAAACGTATCAGGTAGTCAAATTTCAGTCGTAATTGGATGTCCACGATGCAATGAATGCAATTACAAAGCGAATGTTACGAAGGTATCCAAATAAATATTTGAACTAATTATTTAAGCGAGGTATTATGGATGAAAAGTATGCAGAAAATCGCTTAATGAGGCCGAGTGCAAGTTAGCTACCTATTAACCGACTAGATTGCCTTCACATGAAACTTTTTGGCACAGCATTAATATTTTGAATTAATAACACGTGAGAACGTTATAACTATTTGAAAAGCATTATTCAAGGCAGTTATTTCACATTATCACAACAACTGTTCACACTGTATTAGTTTTGCTGCTTCATCACACCCAAGAACCAGCTGATTTGTCAAGTAACAGGTCTTCTCACAATTTTGGTTCGCTTGTAGAAACAGATAAAACACGAAAGGGAATGGAATATTTTATAGAAGAAGTGCATAGTAACTTAGGCTATATAGACA
This sequence comes from Phenganax stokvisi, assembly GCA_025400075.2. Lineage (NCBI taxonomy): Eukaryota > Metazoa > Cnidaria > Anthozoa > Malacalcyonacea > Clavulariidae > Phenganax > Phenganax stokvisi. The sequence continues at coordinate 18,004 of JAODVQ020073864.1, forward strand.
TAAATATGATAAAAGGGCTCAAGAGATCTCCTTCCAAAGAATGAACTAAAGTGAAAGCCTTGGCAAAAAAAGCATCGAAGGTGGTCGCTTTGCATTGACATCTCTTAAAAGATAAACTCTAAAGTTTGTAATCTGGAATTGATTAAAAGATAGACCAACTGATTTCACTCAACTCTTTCTTTTCCCTTAGACTTGTTTGCAGTGAGAAGAGCCATAAAAAATGAGTTTAATTTTAGAAAACGTCATCTACTCGACTTCATTCCGTGAAATCAAATAAGACAGATACTTAAAATGCAAGAAGATATAGCTCGTGGGATAAGATGCTCAATACATCGTATCAAATAAATACCATTTTTGTCCATGAAAACTATGACTTGAGAGTTCAAGAATTACAAGAAGCCATATCACTTCCTCACCTGCATAATTTGCGACTCAGATTACATTGTGAACAGCGGCATGGTGAATTAAGTCTCACGTCATAATTTCCTTAAGAGTCAAGGCGGTATCAAATGCAAAAGACAGTAATTCCAAACCGCAATTTAATTTACTGAAACGACGATGCGACTATACACTGCAGCCATGATTATATAAAATTCTTCAAGAGCTCTCCATTTTATTACAATATATTTGAGTTTTGAAGTTTTTGGAGCAATTTTTAGACAATACACAGAATGAAAGAACACGTTTTCTTATTTCATAAAAGAGCATAAGACTTTTGCAAGTCAGGACTGCGGTATCAAGTCTAAACTCTTTCCTACAAAATTAATCATCTGGTTAACCTAACAAGCTTATCTCCAAGCACTTACATGCAGGAGACATGAGGTACTTTCCATATATGGATTTTTCTTTTTACAAAGCCATGATCTGACCACTAAACGGATATACTACGCTTTTTGACCGCCCAAGAACTTATTAAATGCTGTCTCCTCAATGGAGGCTTACACGCAGCTTTGTGTTCGACATAGTTCAGATCAGTTCAGATCAGTTCAGATGATATAGTAAAATCCGCAGCAAATTGAACTTGATAACTTTAAAACTGGGCGAGTATGACGTGACGAAGTAGTGCTCGAAAAATACAGAAATAAAACATTGGTCTGCATTTCAGAGATAATAAAGTCACTTCTGAGGCAGTTTAGTTTTGTTTTCATTCTGAACTACCTTATGGTATTACTACGAATGACGTAATGATTGAACCTGTACAAAGCTTTTCTTGCCTTGGTAGATATCCGATTAACGTTATTCTCATTTTCTTTATCCCATTCCAACATAATTCGAAAATAAACCTTTATGCTTGAGGTTGGAGGCAGATTGAGAATTCATCACTTAAGAGAGTACAAGGATGAGAACCTCGATGTAAGTTAATTTCTCAGTCATTCAATTTTTCTTTTTTTCCGAATGGTACGATTCGAGCATATTCGTCGACGCCACAATTCCTATTCATCAGTCTATGGGAACATGATGCAAGAGCGATTGCTCGAAACTGCTGACAGCAGAATATTGAATTTCCCTGTTTCAACATTCCAGAACATTGTCCCTAAGGCTTGGTGTCACTAGAGAAAACCAAACATGATAATCGTACCTCAAGAACTGCAAACATCAAGCCCACTCCAACCCACGTCATCCAACATATGTTCTTCTAATGATTTCAAAAAATTTTTACCCGGTACGAGGGTAAATAGGTGGAATTGATCAGAATAGAGCGAGGACAGATGTCGCAATCCAGGGAAATGTGTGGTGCAGCCGAGACAAGATGGCGCATGTGAAGACAGTTTCGAAATACAGCCATGTTCTTCCACGAGATGAAGAAAATTATGATGACAATTCGATCAATGAGGTAAAACATGAGAATCGAATTCGGATGCTATCCGAACAAAAGCAAAATGGGAAGAGAGTATTTTTGTAACTTACTTCCCCTCTTGATGTCGATGGAAACATAGGTACTATGGGAGCATAGGAAGAAAAAAGTGCATCAAGTTAGAACAGTTGGGCAGAATTGAAGCTTCTGCGATTCAAAAAAGCTGATACAAAACTGAAATTTTCAACAAATTCACCCGATCATTTTAAAGACCAAATTATTTCCACCACACGATTTCATATGCTCAAACTTTGTTACGGTACGAAAAAGATACGCAAGAAGTGAATCCCACCCAAAATCTTAGCTTAATCTTGCATTTTTCATATCAGCGTTATATATCAAGCTTACGAGACTAGATAAACACAATTATCAAGACACAGCGTACTGATATTGTAATAGCGCAGGAACCTGGTCGCATAGCAGAGAAAGCTAATTCATTAATAGTGTTTACAAAAGTATAACGTTGCAAAAATAAAACAGCAAACTTCCTTCACTCGACACAAGTAAAAATATGATATAGTCAGTTCTTTGTGGAAAATATAGCAATAAGACAAAGGTCCATACTACAATCTGGTAGTCTTGTAGTGATATTTGGAATTGTTTCATGAAATTTCGGTGAAATGGGCATCAAGTACGTTGCGTCACACGCTGAGATTAGACACAGCGATTGGAATCAAAAACTGGGAAGTAGAGACTATCGGCGTTTTGGAAAAATGGTTTTCGCAGCTGTTGTAAGCTGTAGTTGTTATCCTCTTCTCAATCCTATAGATTCCTGAACGAATTCTCAAAAAAACGTGGCACGCAAAAGATCGGGTGATTAAGACAATTACAGAGTGAACAGCTGTACTGATTACCTACAAATCGCGTTGCGTACGATCCAATAAGACGAGCCTATAGTTGCAGCAACATTTTGGTCACCCCTACAGAAACCGCTATATAGACTGGAGGGCTGAAACGTTGCGCCCTGCATTGTTACTTCGAGCTAAGGTCCATTCATTTTATCAAACCGAAGTAGTGAAAATGTGTAATATTATATTGTACCTGGTGTGTTTTTTAACACAACTTTTATGATTTAGTGTTTCTATAAAGTACTCAGATTACAACCTTTGATCTGCAACGCAAATTATGTCACCTCAATAACTAAGGTGACATGGCTAGATTCGTAGTGTATGACTATAAAATTTCTTCAACAGCAATTTCCTGTCCAAAACTAGTCGTTTATATTAGAAAGTACTACATATTACATGCATGTTAGTTAGTAAAAATCTTGCTTAAATATCTGTTCTTTCTAATTGCAAATATACATGTAGAGCAGTACGTGTGGTACCTCACACAAAGTCAGGAGCAAGCCTATTTTTCATGTGGAAGTACAGAAGTACTATAAGTTATCACATTGCACAAAACTTCGCAAACTGTGTATTTTATGAATTGTATCATTTATGAACCAATGAGGTTCAGCATCAAAATCTCGACGTCTATGCTAGAGAAAGCCTTGGCACCATCGGTACGAGCTGTTGTATTTTAGCCAAGATCATTTAATATCGAGATAATGATGACGTGATTCAGATTACACATGACGACCCATCAAGAAAGTCAGAGGTAGAGTGCTCAGAGGAATCTCAGGCATTTGTGCGACCGAACCCACGTGCGCAAAAGGCAAGTTGTGACGTCAAGTTATTTCGCCTGGATTCGCGTGTCGGTAAAAATGAAAGCGCAACTGAATTTCCAGATAAAGTCATTTTTCCTTCCTATTGTGGTTGCCGCATGAAGCCATTTCACCCGAATTTTTAACTTTTATGGTAAGCTATACAGCTTAACTTTTCATTGCAGTTGGATATCGAGTCGATTTTTTCGCACGATGCCATAGGGAGTGATATTTCTCACCGCAGATTTGAAGCTACTACTACACAGGACGTACATAAAACATGAATGATTTATATACTGAATATAACCAGCACTATTCAAGTATAGAAAATCCTTCAACAAAGCTTTCTCGCATTTTAAATAACACAAAGATGTACAATAGGTAAATACTTGCAAACGAGTCAAACCCGTCAAATTTGTTTGAAGACATTTAACCATTGAGCTCTGCAGTTTTATGCAGTATTATAAACTAACCTGAAAACTGCGTGTCTTCCAAGTTTGTTACGTTTCTTTTTCTCAAAAGTTTGAAGTTCTATAAAACAATATAAAAACAGTTATACAACCACGTTTCACAAGTAATGAAAAAATCGCAAAGAATACGTAGTCTGTAGTCATGATACATTGCCTTACAGGCTAGTTTTTCCTTTCAATCTAACGTTTTCTAGCAGAATTATCGGCAATGAAGAAGAAAAGATGCTTTTCGACCTTAACAATCCTTATTTACTTTGAGTGAGTAGAAATGCAGTAAAGCACTCAATTTGTCTTTCTACAGTATGTAATTCTTGCTGTAGCTTGGCTATAGAATTATTTGAACACTTCCAATGCATAACGCATGCGCACAAACTCTTATGTGTTTCCCGGTCTCGTAACATTCTGAAAACTTCGCTAACACATCTACAAGTCATTTAAACGGGTATATAAAACTAGCCCACTAATATACCACCCATCTAATCATGCCCCTCGAATCCAAGATATATTTATTCCCCCCATAACAAGCTGACCAAACACCAAGGAAAAATTTTGAAACTAATGGGTTTGCCTCTGGAAACGAGCTCTTTTAATGAGTCCTCCCAAGGACTTCAAAATTTGCTCACCAAAATCCAAATCTAATTGTTTGCAAAGCCTCTGCCAAATATCAACTCAGACATACACAAGATGTGGCCATGACGGCTGCATAGTCAAATATTCTGTAGACTACCGCAGTTGTTGCTTTAGCAAGGTAGAAGGACGTTAAAAAAGACAAATTTATGGTTTCCTGTTGTTTATTTACGTAAAAGATAAGCCAGCCAACGGGATAATGACGTCCGTTATCCAATCAGAACTTTATATAGACTTTATAGTAAGAATGCGGAAAAAAGAATGTTATGTACCACTATCATTAACCGATATAGTTTCAACATCTATGCATCATGCGGAGATTGGAATACTTTATAAATATAATGAAAATTATAACCTTTGGATATATTTTTTTGTTTTCGGTTTACGAGTTTGCCACTCACAAAAGTCAGTTTCTCGAATTTGTTGAATTTTTATTTGCAAAGTCCTTATCGAAATATTTCCAAGAAATACTGAAATTTGATGAAGTATTTGAAATTCAGAGTGATTCAGTTGGTTCATACTCTTTTATTTCAAGTTTTTTTTTTCTTTTCATTTCTCAGTAATTTCCCACAGCTTTTTTTCATGTCTTGTTCCCTACCCTGATGTTAACTATTGATTACTGACTACTGGCGGTAACTATAGCAACAGTAGTCAAAGCAAGTGACTAGTCCTGAATAGTTTGGATGCATGAGTATGGTGGATTGCATTCATTCCATATTTGTAGTCATGCCAACTCACAATAAATCCCGATTTACGTCAAGATAATGAAAATAGAAAAAAAATGGGAGGTAGAATATGGGTGAAAATTGAAAAAAACGATTTCACAACTTTACAGACTAACGTTCGGACTTTCGGATCGATAACTTTGCCAAATACCCGTATGTGCATGTTCCAGAAACAAAACTAAACTAGTTACCAACTATATCAAATAACGTTTTGTTTTTCCTTCAGTTGTTTCAAGTGCAGCACGTAGGACCTTCAACTAATGAACTCATCACGTCAAGAAGTCACTACTATAGCACTTGACTTAATAATATAATAGAACAATTGATTGATTGTGATGTCAAGGATTTCTTTAAAGATTTTCACACTACGAGAGTGTTATTTACGAGACCTCCTATATATTTTCACGACTCCACTGCTTCTAACCATTCCTATCAATTAACAGTCACGATGTGAATGGAAACGTACTGTGATTCTATGATTTGCATAATTCACCTCAACTGATGAAAAGCGCAGTACCTTAGGTTGTTTCTAAGAATTTGAAATAGGTTCTCCTAACCATTACCAACAGTTAAATAGTATTGAAAATGAATAGAATTCGTTGAAATACAGGCACATGTTTCAGTCCAATACATACGAATCCCAAGATAACCCAGCGCCTGGGTGCGAGGCTGCATGTTAACCCAGCAGACACACCTGTCAGGCAATGATAAAACAGCGTATGCAGATGCTTACATATAAAGACACCACCCAACAAAAGACAAACCATGCATTCAATCTCAGAAATCTGGTGTGCTTCACGTTTTTGAAAACTGATGTGCTTCACGATGCAAACCGTTAACTGAGTTCTACTAATTGCCATCTGGTCGCATTATGAGTATAATGAAGTTAAAACAATCAACTTTATTAGCACAATATGGAGCCATGCCAAAGTCCTGATTAAAGGCTCTGTTATATATGGCGCAATTTTTTCGTCCAAATTGTCGTGCAAAGGCATTGCCTAAGGAGTGGCTTAAACAAACTTAAATATCGCAAGAAAAATATGTTGATGATGGTAAATGGTTTGATTACCTAGTTCTGAAAAGCACTGTTTAAACACTTATCAAGATTATGATTTTAGAAAAACTTATCAACTTAAAAACACTATGCATTTCGGTAGACCTCTCTTCAGGTGTTTCGTCTGCCAACTGAACTTAAAATTTTGCTTGTATTTATTGATAATTTAAATAGTTCTTTTCAGAACTAGGAAATGAAACCATCCACCATAGTGTACATGTTTGTTCTTGCGACAGTGATAAAAAATCTGCACGCAAGCAGTAATTAGTCATTAATCAAACTGCAATGGTAATGTGACAAACGGAAATACAAAAAATTTAATGAGATAAAATTAAGACACTTCATCGCGAGTATTGGCTAGTTTCTCAGAATCTATACAAGGTGCAGTCTAATTACTTATTTTATAAAGTAAATACATCGTAAAAAAGTTTCGCCTCTGGTACATTAGCTGTTATAAATGAATAATGAAGAATGACATAAGAGTTGACAATAAAAGGTTGGTAAAATAGTGGTACACATACTAGTATAAAACCAACGTACAATAACATATTTGGAATGCTGTATAATTTTACTACAGTTCGTACCTAAAGAACATCATTTTCAAATTGTTTAGGGGCTGTTCACAAAATACGTGACGCTTTGGGGGCTAGGGGGGTCATTAATCATGTGTCACGCATCGTCACAAAGGGGAGGGGGTGAAGCTGCCTATCTCACGTGACGTTTTGATGTATATGGTGAATTTAAAATAGGTACAAATGGTGCGAGGAGGAGTATATGGATACCACGGAACTGCGCATTCCGCCTCGTACTGCACGAGAACATGGAACTCCCGTGTTTAAATCAGACGAATGGGAACTTCCCGAATAAATGATATTGTAATTTGGAAATGTTATTTTAAAATTCAATTTTCTGATCATCTTTATTAACAATGAATGGCAGAGAAGGGAGGGGCGGGGTAGATCGTGTAGTGTCACGTAGTTTTACATAGGGTATAACACTAAACGTCACAGAGCGTCACAGGGGGTACGGGGGTGTAAAAAAATGGGCAAAAAAGCGTCACGTAATTGGTGAACAGCCCCTTACCTTCTTTTCAGTTTAAAGATGTAAACTACTTTCAAATAATCTGCACACCTTTGCTCAATGCCAGAACTCTAGCAACCGACCAGGTGACCCAAATTTCGATTTATCCGGATGTTGCCTATGACGTCAAGAGACTTTGCAGTGACATCACATTTAATGTTTTGATAGTGGTGTTTTCAACCTTCGCAAAATTGGACAAAAAGCGACGAAACATTCGTATTGGCCAAAGTAATAAACATGGCGGCCTTCAATCTATGAACGTCAATCCTAATCTTGTTTTATAACGATCAATGGAAATTTTACGATTGTTTTGAAAAATCACTATCCAGTGGATAGCACTATCCACCTTTCGCACAACCGGCCCTTGATCAATGAAATTAATGCATCATATTTATTTGTTTATCGGTCGAAATTTACGAACCAAAATAATAAATTCCTTTATTTTGGCTTCACGAGGAATCGTACATAAACAACAGGACAATACACAAATGAATTACTCATGACTACGAAACGTTCCAAATGAAGTGCAAGGCACTTTCAAGAAAAGACAATTAACACAAAGAAAACATGAGGTAAGTGGGATCGGAGTAAAACTTGAGGAATATTTGTGGTGACAACACAGGACATTCAAAGTTTTCCTGACAGATATAGCAACTGTATTCAATAAGTTCTTTGTATTTAATAACTAGCACAGTTTAATCAAATGAATGATATCATATTCATGCGAGTACTATAATCAAATTAATACAGAGCACATACATAGCTACTGCTTGTCCACACTACAAGCATATTGCATTTACCGTCAGTAGACGTCTTAATTTACAGAAGTGTACACCGGATATGAAGAACAAATTATTCAATATTCGTCTGAGTTTCTATATGGATCGTAACGATTGATTTACGTAGGCGCTCAACAACCCTTATGAGTCGAAGATTGCAAACACCGCTGCTCAATGACAGTTCGAACCCTATCCCTGTAAATAAAATTTTTATTAAAATTTTTACAGAAATGGAATATTTGGTGGTGAAAACGCAGATCGTACAGTACTATACCACTCTCATACCTGCAAATCCTAAGATACAATTAGTTTCTAAAATTCTATGAACTTTATCGTCATCTGCGTATGCCCCGGAATGCAGTAACTATACAGAGCAAGTCCTCCAATTACAACGTGAAACCAACAGGAACATCACTATTTTTATAGCCTTTTCCGCAAGTATCGCAATTAAATTTTAAAGTAAATATCATGCAAGATTCTCACGCCGATTCGAAATACAACTAGGAAGAGAATGTGCAGCTATACTTAAAAACATCGCAGTTCTGATAAAAATCAATTCGGCTAGTTGCTGACATATATCCAGGACGATACGAATGTGCTTTACAAAATGAAAATTAAAGTGATGAAGTTTTTGCAAGAAGTCAACAAAAACGCCCTCAAGATAAAACAGCAGTAATTAAATTACAGATCACTACCCTCAGGGACCACTTATAATTCATATCTCACTTGATCTGAATTTTTCAGTAAGGTACTTTCCAAGTGCTATAAAAGTAGAAACACTTGCAAAAACGGCTTAATATAAGAAACTTTGGAGAGCAGCTCGAGTCCTGAGAATGCTCAGTACCAGCAGGCCCGAAAAAACAAAAGATAGAATGTAGTTAGTAATAGATTCACCTAAAGTGAAATTCCTATAAGGCTTTTTGCTAGGACGCCTCATTATTTTATAAACAAAATCAAGTGTCAGTTATTGTGTAATTGTTTTCATTCGATAAGTTCTAAACCATATCAATAAATTGATCGCATGAGCAAAACAAACTAATCAATCATTGCGTACAAAGATATAGTAACTCTAGGATGGAGGTCATCGCACGTGACGTTGCTAAAAAAAAACGGTCTTTTAGACTCTACGTGCAGTTTAATTCAATAATTCAGTTGCATAAATAGCGTCTCAGTTACATGGGAAAACGTGAAAAGTTCTTAATGCCACTCCTTGGAAAGGTAACTGTAGCGCCTTTAGAGCATGACTTTGCTAAAGAAACGCAGTCTTTTAAACCATACGTACAATTTGATTCGAGAATTAATTTGTAAAAGTAGCGTCTCAATTACGTGGGCAAACGTGAAAAGTTCTTAATGTCGCTTCTTGGGAGGATAACGGTGGCAACCTAGCGCTATGGAATTCTAGCATAACACAGCTGAATTTAAAAAATGAGCTACAATAATATATCTTGACCAATGAAGTCTTTATAAGCCTGTTTCGTGCGACGAGTCACGCATCATCTACGGTAAATTTATCAACTTCAATAAAAGGCGTTGAATGTGATTTAAGAGATGAATTAATGTAATCTGAAGTGATGAGGAAAAAACTACCTGAAATACTTTTGACAAAATCTCGACGGCTCCATATAGTACTATGAAGTCTAAGGTCGAAGTAAGTTAGAACTACACATATATACTTGTCATCTCCTAAGTAAATTGAAAAAAAGGAGACATGGAATGCGATTCATTATTCCGACGACAAGTCGTGGCTAAACGAGCTGAGGAATTACATTTCTATACTCATTCATGCACCGAACAACATAGATAACAATATTCTGGAATGTTGTTGTGCTTCGGTGCAAACACAATACAGTTTAAAAGCAAGAGTAGCTATTTGCTGTCAGTAAGCCAAGGTTGTGGAAAATCAATTGCGAAGTATCGGCTTCTTAGGAGTGCTGTTGATAAACAGGCAATTCCGACAGTTGCAAAATCCTAAGTGTTGATGTCATTATAAAACATTTTAGTTGAACCGCACCAGATGTGCTTATAAGCGAAGCAAGCATACAATGTTTACCAATCCATGATACGTGCGATGGGAATACATGCTCTCATTAAGTTCTAATCAAACAACATGCGCAGCATACATTTGAATCAACGTATCAGTCTTGACAGATAAGAAAGCAAAACGACGTGTCCTGGGTGTCCTAGTGCACTTGAGTTTTGAAAAACACGGCATTTAGCTCGCTGCCGATAAAAGTGATATTACCGCAGATAATTGTCCTATAAATTCATATGCTTGTAATCGCGAATTGCCTTAAATTCCTGAGGCGCGTCGACAAGACGGGCGCAACTGGGAAAAATAGAACAGCTAGACTAATATACAACCAGCAAAGCAAGGCCACAAGCTTCAAGATGTCGCCGCTATCTTTCCCTCGGTCTCTCATAAATTTGCGCGCCACAGTAAGCCATTAAAATAATTACGAGGATTTATAGATAAGAGTGTTCCCAGTGAGTGGCTAATAGATTATCGCAAGGTAAAACATTGTACTTTTTGCGCAAATTCGCGTGACCTGACACCTAAACGTGATTACTCAACACACATCGAGAAGTGGCAGGGCCAGGGTAGGCAATCAAGACATTGCGAGGCAAACAGGGTTGCATAAAAATGGTCTATCACCCACGTGCACGTCCTACCTCACTATAGCTTCTTACAATGCACATCCACTTGATTAACTCTAATAGCTTCCTTCTTTGTTTAGCCACAAAATCCCAAGCCAGTGATAGTGAGATTTGCAATCCAGCGTTCTCAACAATGCAATGTTAATTGCTAACCGTTGCCCGCGAGCTTGTTTTTGTATGAACCATGCGAAGTGGTCTGATTTACCAGCAATCAAGCAGCCGTTAGATGACCCACAGGGTCAACGCAAGCTTTTGCTTCGAACGTACAAAATGAATCGCTTAATTCTTCGGTAAACTCTTTACACGATACAGTGTTTATAAATATCCGGCCTCACAAGAGGCTTTTATTTGTTACAAGCATTGCCCGTGCTGATTCCATGATATAAAATGTATCCTTGACTTGCAAGAAGTATTTTAACTTGTGCGACCATATATGTTAACGAGGTGAATACTTGCATTCAATTACGATGGGAAATTTAAGACGGGTGTTATTCTGTTGTCTGACGTACTTCTGATGTTTACATTTGTAAAATGACAAACGTTGCTGTCATGCATCGCCATTTTAGGGCAATGCAAGTGAAGCGCGCCAAATGGGTATAACCATACATTGCGTGGAGACAAAACGCAAGAGCCCAGCCCACAACGAACTTGCGTTGATATCGAAGCACATTGCTTACTGGTAACAGCACCGCATGCATATTCGTTCCACCCCAGCATATCACACAAAAGTCACGAAAACATTCAAAGATATCAATATAAATATACACAACAATTTAGTGCAAACAGCTGTATTCCATTTCTACGTCTCAGTCAAAATAAAAAGATACGGGTTTACTGACAGACAAAAAGTTAAAGGCGCCAGATATTTCAAAGATAACGGTTCCCTTAGTATCTCATTCGTGCTAACAGCGCTATAGCGCTTTCACTAGCCGCATACAAGCAACTAACACAATTTCTGAAATCCTGAAGCTTTTCTTCGACCTATGAGACTAAATTTTGAGGATTACTGAACTCTCTGCGTGTGAGATGCCATTGACGTTGCATAGTTTGCTACTACTCATAAACGTTACAGTCAGGTAAATTGCCTCTAAACAGAATTCCTTTCTTGTTTACGAAAGACCAATTGATTTGCACATGTATTATTAATGGAAACAATTATACACAGAAAGCTTTCATCATTGACTTAAAACAATTTAGGCATTCCGGTTTTTATCTAGGAATGTTCTTGTCTAAACATAGAAACATCAGTCAGTGACTGTTGATATTCTGCGCAAAGATTTTTAGGACACAATGCCCTCCACACCTGGATAAAGCATTTGATGTTGGAGATGTCAAGAGAGTAATCAGATAAATAAGTGAGTAAACATGTACTTTGGTTTCTATACGTATTTGGAGCAGGTAAAAGATTACCCAACCGAAACTTGGATGTGAATAGCTTGCTATTTTAACGTTGGCATAATTTTTGCCCCCTAAGCCTGCAGGATGACAATGTTTCGATGTAAACCTACAAAATCCTAAACACTATGATTGCCCACGCGATTGAGTAATCACATCCACGGGTTGTATTCACGGGTTGAAGCACAGTGTAGGACAAAAAAAATAAAATAACTTTTTCCCGCGAATCGCTCTGATAAATGCCCGCAATATCTACCAGGTATATGGTACCGAGCGTTTGTAACTATTTTGCATAATGCGCGGTGTAACGCACCAGCCGAAATTTTAGAAAACATAAAATATCAACTAATAATTTTAGCACGATTTTAATGAATATCAAATTTTACGGTCAATGTTATGGGTGGAAAAATAGAAAGGACTATTTCACGTAATGAGAGTGGAGTTTCTGACTCGCTGATGCAGGATACCAACGTAAAGGGACCACCGAAGTACTGTATCCATTTCTACTCCGAAACATCTTCGCCTTGGAGACGAAAATATCAGGTAAAAAAAACTAAATTTAGCAAGAGTGCTTCTTCAAGGTAACTAGTCTGAAAGCTCCGCTCATGGGATCCCAATTTCTTTTGGGGGTTTAAACTTTGCTTCAAATTGCATTACTCATTACCTCCACAATTTTTTTTGTACTATTTTTTAGTTTCGCAAACGAATTCTCGGAAACTTTCGGGATTCTGGGGATTTCAGATTTTTTGATCCCAAAAAAGAGTACGATATTTTGGTAATTCACCTTCGCATGAAAATTACTATTGCTATAAACTCAACAATCTGAGTCTATTACTAACTGTAGTATTGCATAATGGCCAGTGAAATTGACAACGATGACGCTTAATCATGTCGGTGGCCTTGCGCGAATTTTCACTGCATGTATTGGTTTCGGGATTTTCATTTGAACTCCGATTGTTTTAGGAGTGAGGAGTGATTGTAGTCCTCATTGACGAGGTCATCCTATGTTGCTAATAGTTCATTGCAGCACTGGACGCTTCAACAACGACAAGACTACAAATAGCCGGTTCTTAGCCAGTATGATGAGCGTGTGTAAGGGAGTAGAAACTGTGCATAAACATCAACATAATTTATCCGAAATATATGAGGCTATCACTCATGGAATAGCAATAACCGGTGCATTTAAGAGTCACATTGCAAACCTACTCAGCCAATTTCAATCCAAATCTTCGATCCTTTGACTAATTACTGGTAGCGCCCCCACGTCAAACGTTTTAATAAAATAACAACGGGTTATCGATGCCAACAGTTTAGCTTACTTCTCAGTATAACTGTCATGAACTAACCGAAGCACTACCAAATGTCAATTAAATGGCCGGCACATGCAGCTCCAATAATTCAGTCCAATGATAATTCAATTAAAAAGTAAGTGAATTATGTGTTTAGTAACTCTGCCTTTGCTCAAAAAGAATTTCAGCAAGTTGAATACTAGT
>JAODVQ020073865.1:0-17962 GCA_025400075.2 Phenganax stokvisi
TAATCACATGCGTTCACGATTCGATTTGATTGGTCAAAATTAAGAGCGACCGAGCGGGAGATTAAGTCTTGCGCGAAAAAAAAAACAGACCGAAACTATGACTCTCGCCTTTAGCTCGAGTAATTAATTCACATCGTATTCCTGTGAATTCGTCGAGTCTTTGCTGAAGTCTAATTAATGACTCAAGGATCGATGCCAGATTGAACAGTCGTATATTTTGAAATTTATTGGAACGATTAGACATTTTATAATCTACTCAACCGACAAACTTCACGCAGCTATGAAGTGAGGTCAGTGGCCGATTAAGGGGAGGGCAGCATAGGCAGGTGCTACGGACTGACGCTTTGAAGGGCTCCTGCCTTGTGCAAAGCCAGTTTTTCTAAAGTTACTACTGCCTCTTTGTTGCAAGAACAAGTACAAAAGCCCGCACTTTCTTGGGGCGCTAGGGCACGCTTTGCTAATAACTTTTATACGATATACCGTTGTTGCAGCCTGCAGGGGCAAGCAGGTCCATCAGTTCGGGTCCTAGCTAACATATAAAGCCTCACAGTGCCAAGCAATTGCCAGATTGTGTAAAAAAGTGTGTGGAACGTTTTGGATCTGTATCATTAATGATTGGCCTAAGAGTACTTAGCACCAAGTCATATTATTTATTTTCATTTTCACTTTAAAAACGTCTTGAAGTTAATAAATGACGATGAAGCTTAACAGATTGCATTTGTAAACCATAATACATTCCATTTGTATTGTGGTACAACCGCATAATTCTGAGTAAACTATTATTTTTCCATCTTTGCCCTTTTGCTAAAAAATCCGCCCTATTCATAGGAAACTGCACCCATTCCCTGTATAACATCTGGCATCCCCGGCTACGCCACTGGCTGCACACATATCTTAACACCAATGGGGAAACGCGTAAATTCCGTTATTTTAGCCGGTGAGAGGTCGTGAAAATCATGGGTGTTGCACAAATGCTTCGAACCAATCAGATGGCCAGATTGTGCTTCGAGTGTAATACAGCTCATGGCCGTACTGAGGGTAGCCGCTGTTGTGCTTGTCAAAACTGAAGACTCATTTTAATCAATCATAATACCTGGACTGTGATTCTGAAATGACATACATCAACTTCCAGTGAACTCTTGATGGGAATCGCATGACGCACATGCGATGCAAAACAAACTGGTCGGTGCAATTTTAGGAAAATCTTTTATTAGCGTTATTGGCTTGCTTTATGTGAATACCCGTAGATCCACGACTGCGTCCAATATTTCAGTTCAGCATAATGCTCGAGTACGGAAATATCATTTTACTAAACGTAAAACACTGGGAAAGCGGCACGCTAAATTCTTCATCGCAGAATTCTTCTATGAGGGACATCCCGTTTGAACCTGCCACAACCATGCATTTGGGCCCTTTTTTGCTCGCGTTGTTATCAAGACCGTCGATCACACATTGCTGTGGCTGCAAACGAAAAAAAATTAACCACTAACAATCGCTTACTATGAACCTAAAATTAACTACCCATCAACAAACATTTAACCTATTGCAATCATAACGATTAAGATAGACTATTTTCCAGACTGTCGGATTGCGTGGTCGGGAATGAGTACAGGAATAACATACATATTTTTTAGTAATTTCAAAATATTGCGAGGAAAAAATCTTCCTCTATCCCTGGCAAAATGCAGCGTATTTTCTTATTCTTAAGACGGATCCCACTCAACCAAATTTGCGCACGATTGAAATTTTCCACTCTATTTTTTTTTGAAATGTGTCCTTTGAGCCACATCCAATGAGACACATTTCGCTTGACAGCCTATAGTTCAAAAGAAAGTGGTAGCAAAAAGTCGATCGCTCGGTATTTTGTGTTGAGTGGAATTCACCTATATAGCTCGGTGTTGTTGTCACTGAACTCTATTATATAACTGCAAGAGCTGCTCAGGCTTTTCGTCTGATCTAAAGTGGGGTCTAAAAACATGGTAGATGAGTCTGGGATGAGCTCGGTATTGACGCCATTTAGTCCCTTTTTTTCATGGTAATAACTACTGTCCAAGGCTCAAAACTGAGCCCACTACAAAATTTTCACGCCCCCTGGTTTTGTATAGAACTTTACTAGGTTTTGTACGAAGTATCATTTGCTGCAAATAACTTGATTTTTGTGGTTCCGATCCTTTTTTTTAACGTCCAAGCAGAAGCTAATACAGCGTTTGAAGTAGAAGCCGACAGATAGGGTTGTTGGTTCAGTATTTCGTAAAAATTGTGAAAAAATTTTGTATGAAAATATGACATCGATACGAAGTTTGTATAAATGAAAGAGACAAATTTAAGAAAGATATGTTTTTATTTTTTTTAGCCTGAAAACCAACTCAGTCCTGTTTTGCAATCACTTTTATTTGTCAAATTGCTCAGCAATAAAACTTTCGTGTTAGTTTGCTGTCCAATTTTCATGCTAGCTCTTCACAGTTTGTAATTATGTTTGTTCACAGAATTTATAAGTTGATGAACTTAGCAGTCTGGCTCCACAATTAATCCTGAACGAAATAAAAACTGTGGTACGTCAATCATGGATGGAAATTATACATGTATTCACAGAGTATTGTAACAAAAAAACTAATTCACAGAATTTTTAAAAAAATATAAATATAATTATTAGTTCAATACAGTGAAGCTTCACAGAAAAGAACATTAAAATATCGGAACCACCACCCTGGAGTTTGGGCAAATATCAGTCCTCCAGATACAAGACTGACTGCAGTTCAGGTTGACAAATAACAACTATATCTTTTAAAATCCTCTCAAATTAGCAGGATTTCAGTCTTTCTACAAAATCAAAGCAATTCAAGTTTCGTAAATGAAAATGAGAAACATACTTTTGGAATGACAACAATAAACAAGTTTAAGCCTAATTCACTGTGAAATATCCATTACGTTGGAACCAGTTTCGCCTTAAGTCAATTTTCCTTTAATCTTTCATGTAAATTTTTACTGTAATATAATAACTATATTGTATGGTAACACTATTTGCACTAATCAATTAAATACCTAATTGTAAAATGTGCATGTAGGAATTTGTAGCTCTGCTATGTTAGTTGCTTATAAAACTAGATTTCACGCTGGTTCTGTGAATAAGTAAATTCATCAACAAAATACATGGAATTTGGTTTCCATAACAATAGTGACCATGATTCAGTTTGTTGAATAAACGTGTCTTGTTTTGTGAAAATATGCCATGATTGCTGTCTAATAGTGACATTTTACTGATGGCTGAGGATTGACGTTTATCAAGGTTTGGAAAATATTTCAGAGTGGTATAACTTGGCTGACTACTGCAGGAAGCTGTTTGAAACAGAACAGTGCATTCAAAGAGTTTGATAAAAGTGAAATTACTGTACTAATTGTACACGGTACCGTTACTTTTATTAACCAACCACTGGTCATGGACTGTAAATGTACAATCAGTATAATGATTGAAAACTTTTGTTTTGGCAATTTTTTACCACCTGTCTTCTGGAATAGGCGTTTGAGGCTAATAGCATGAATATGATATAAAAATAGAAAAGACAGTGTAATCTAACATAATACAGGCCAAATTTGACCTGAAAAAGTTTAAATTTATAATTTTAAAGAGATAAGATTTACTATACTGTACAGTACTTCTATCTAATCACCAATAAGATGCATAGGCCTCTCCTAGTCAGGCACTGGATAACAAACTACGATTAATGGACTAAGTTTCAGGACCAGAACTTACTCCTATCTGCGCTTTCATTTTCTAGAAGAAGAGAATATGCAAAAGATAACTTGTTTGATTATAAAACAGCCTCAAAAGTGCATTATTAGCTATAGTACGGCAAGATAATTAAATAAACATATTCCCCGTGAGTCTATATTGCACCAATTCGATTTAATAGTCCTTGCTCTTTTTATATATATGATATTTAGTATAGTTTATTTGAGAATATGACTAGTTTAGTGACTAGCATTTAACGAAGAGTGAAAGGTTTTTTTCATTGCCTTATATTTAAAAAAATAAACAAATGCCAAACGATAAAAAGAAAGGGAAAGTCATATAACACTTGTAAACCAGAGTTTCCAGTATTTACAATATCTCACTAGCAAAAAGATACGAAAAGTACAACAGGTGAAGGGACTAATCAAGGGAGTGCCAAAGAGGCAAAAACCTCAGTTGTAGAAACACGTCAAAACATTGTAGAAACACGTCAAAACATTAAAAGCACGAATACATTTTAATTTCTAACGCTTCGATGCCTTGTTACCGGTGGAAAGACTTTTTTTGCCAGTAAAAGTTTCTGGCATCCCAATGCAGAACAGGCTCTTGGCATTTTTAAATTTCTCAACGAAAAAACTCAATTTTTTTGTGAGAACACAAAAATTATGCAAAAAACAGGGGTAGAAAAACTATGTAAAAAAATCTGATTGTAGTGAGTCAGTGGTAATTACTATGAGAAATAGGGACCAAATGGCGTCGCAAATGAAAAAATCCGCCTCGTTTTTGGATCCCGCTTTTGGCTAAAGCAGTTGCTCCAGGTATATAATAGAGCTCAGTGGTTGTTGATTGTGAGACCGCGCTTTTATCAGCAGCTAAAATTTTTATTTTTGGTTACCATCTAGCGTAAAATGCGATAATATCTAAGTGTTGCATCCAAAAGATGTTTAAAATTGCAGACAGCAAGAGTAGAAATTGGGGAGAATATTTTGAGGAAGCACGTCGTATTGTATAAAAGAAAAGTAGGAATTTTTAGGAGACACAGAAATCGACATATAATTTTTTGAGAAAGAAAAAATGTCTTCACGTGGTTGCGAAACCGAAAGCAAGAAATCGTCTGCACCGAATACGAACACTTCAAGGACAGAACGTGGAACACAAACTGTAAACAAACCTTACGAATGTCACATTTGTGAGAAAAGCTTTTCGAAATCCAGTCACCTAAGAGTTCATCAAAGAATTCATACTGGGGAGAAACCTTTCGAATGTGATGTATGTGAAAAACGATATTTGACGCACAGCAGTCTTGTAGTTCATCAAAGAACTCATACTGGAGAGCAACGCTTTGAATGCGATGTTTGTGGAAAACGATTTTCGACACCCAGCAGTGTTGTAGTTCATCAAAGAACTCATACTGGAGAGAAACCTTTTGAATGTGACCTATGTAAGATGAAATTTTCTCAACTTAGTAACCTTAACTCGCATAAAAAGACACATACAGGAGAGAAACCTTTTGAATGTGATGTTTGTGAAAGTAGATTTGCAAGATTTGATAGTCTAAAAGTTCATCAAAGAACTCATACTGGAGAGAAACCTTTTGAATGTTCTGCTTGTGGAAAGAAATTTTCTCATCTTAGTAACTTGATAACACATAAAAAAAATCATACTGGAGAGAGACCTTTTAAATGTAATGTTTGTGAGAAGAAATTTTCACGTAAAGATCGTCTTAAACGACACAAAAATGTTCATTTATTTTGCTGTACTTGCAACCAAGCAATTATTGAACAAGAAGATTTGCCAAAATATTGTGTTAAGGATACAACTACTGGAAAATGGGTCTGTGATAAATGTAAAAGAAAGTTTTGTACTTTGAAGAAATTGACAGGACATTTAGCAAGGAAACATGACACTGATGCTGTATATCAATGTGGTTTTTGTGAAGAACTTCAGTCACCAGAACCCACTGGTAGTGGATATATGTCCTTATGTTGTGATGATATGTTTGATATGCCAAGTCAACTTGAGTAGCTCATGGTTACTCATGATTCAAACTGACTGAACTTCACTTTATCAAATCTTTCTATTTCTTATGAAATTTAATGGACTTGTAGTGGCTTTAGTGACTTGTTGGGTTATATTGTTGTTATAGTTTTATTAGTTAGCAGGTGACTGATTTTTAGTCATATTTACATACTTAGCAATAAAAGCATATCTTGTGTTGTGGTACATTGGGGGTAAACCAGGGTAAAAAGTTTGTTAACATTGCTATTTTTTTCATGTCATCTTTTGATGTATGTATGTATGTAACTACAACTTTATTTCAGGACGTTAGCTTTATCCTAATGACTTGGTTTTAATGAGGAGCGTCAAACTAAACAAAATATATGGAAGAAAAAAACGAAAAAGAGTAACTAACTACAAATAGTATACGAAATATTTACAGGAGCAGAGGAAGAAAAAAAAAGCTAAATACAAAAATGCAGGAGATGTGCCTCAGCGATTAGCAGACATGTTATTGATGATTACGAGTTCTTTTAACGGCAGAGATAGATCAAGCCTCTTTTACTCCTCGAGGAGTATTTGAATGTTTCATTTCGAAATTCTTTTTTCGGTTTTGGGAGAAGTATATCGCTGTTACTATTTCTCATAGGGTAGTACGCCTGGGTCATGCTACTCCCAGTCAACAGCTGTTTCAACTTGTGAGCAGCAAAATCGTTTGAAATTTTGATACGGAATAGCAGACTTTGTCTTTTGCCTTCAATTTTCAGACTTTCCGAACCAAAAGATTCAAGAACGTCCGATGAATCAATTTCGTAACTCAGACCCAAATTTATGGTTACTGCACGATTTTGAAACTTCTCCAGTTGGTTAAGCAATTGTGTACTCCAATTGTTCCATAGTGGAATACTGGAACACGGCATTATATTTCATTTTAATCTAACTTAATGGGATTCAGAGTGTATATCATTGGCGGCGAGGTTTTAAAAACGAAAGCAGGGAAGACCCATCGGGTTTTCGTCCGTTTGAAATGGAGTCAAGAACGACTTCTGTGAATTTGGGAGAAAAATGGGTGGGAGGCTCGAGAATTTGTTTGCGTAGCTCTCTTGACATTAAAAACAACTCTTGACAAAAGCTTTACTCTTGTACTATCATTGGGCAAACTTATGGGGTATTCTATATTATTGGTTAGCTTTCGATTATGATAAGGAATAGGTACTTGCAAGTAAATAAAAGCTAGATGCGCATTTGGAAACTGCTATAAATATGACTTTTGAAGCTTGCAATACGTGACATTAATCACAGGAGCAAGGCGAGCCCATGGATGAATTTGGGATTCGTCTTCATGAAGCAGACACGACCTGTAATTTTCAACAAAAGACAGGGAAATAAAAGGTCAACTAGACGAGAAACTCCGAAGAAAGGTTCAGCGGGAAGACCCTTCACTTCCTGCCGTTTTCAAAGCAGCAGGGGCCAAATATTTGATGCACAAGCTAAAGTGATAAAATCTCCTGCTGTGTCTAGAGTTAGTCGGCAATCTATAAGGCCAATAAAGAGCGACTCGGGCCTTCCAAAGAGGAATTCACCAGCAGAGGTCAACGAAGTAGCCTTAGTGATCGGGAAAAGGACTTCTTTACCTGTAGTGGTCTGAGAACAGATTCAAGTTGTAGAAAACCTTGTCCGGCTTTGGAAATCTATTGTAGAAAATTCAGCAAGAAAAATCATTATGCGAGAAATTGTAAAGCGACAATGAAAGTGAGGAGGATAATTAATAATTTGAAGAGAAATGAGAGTAATGACGTCGAGTATCAACTGTGAAGGAAAAGTGTAAGGTCGGTAACTCGGTATTTATTAATGCTACAGAAGTTCCACGGCAGTTCCAGAAATGCGCTGGAGCTGTTATGAACTTTAAAGACGAGGAAGGCATTGACAGTTAAAAAGAGCATGCTGCCTTAAAAAGCACAAGAGGTGATAAAGAATTTGTTGTACTGAACAGTTCACAAGCATCTGAATGTTCCCTAGGTTCTACATTTGCCGTGCATCTTACATAGAACAACATGGTTAGAGAAACTGACTAAACTTCTGATGGAAAGTGATGAACTCTTCCGTCGTATCGGAATGTTAAGAAGAGTGAAGGCAAAATTACATATTGAACAAAATGTAGAACCAGTAACGCAAAGGCATAGAAGAGTGGCATTTCACTGAAGGGATGAAGTTGAAGCTAAAGTGACATGTCCAAAAAAGACAAATCATTGTGGTATCATTTACAGTAGACAGTCAATTCTGCAATAGACTGGATTTCATTGACAGAGATATCTCTAAAGAACGATTCAAGTGTAATCAGAGTGTGGATATATATGGTAGGACGTACGTAATTGAGTGGTTGGAGGATAGAAACATGTTATTTGAACTGTAGAAAAGCTTCATTGTGATCTCAGGGAAGCTAGTTTGATACTTTTCAAGTTAGATCTGGCTAATAGATTTCACTGGGTAAAACTAAATGAAGCAAGTCGAAGCATCATAAAATCTTAAAATCATATTAGTTTGAAGCGCTGTTATCATCTCAACTTCAGCAGTGACTCAGCCTCGGAGATTTCCACGAGAAGTCATGATTATTCATAATGACCATTTTTGGATTGCTGTTCTGATGAAAGGACGTTAAGACTTATTGAGAATCCTTGGGTGCTCGGTATGTCCCATTGCAGGACTGCATCATTGAGCTAACTGATTGACGGAGAATTTAACAAAATGATTAGCAATGTATCACGGACATCGACAATTGAGGGAAAAAGTTGTTTACAGGATTTATCAAAGTTCCTTCGTAGTCGAATGAAGTTGCTTTTTCAAAAAGTTTTTCATTACTAAAAAATCGGTGTCTTGGTTCAAAACTGTGTTTTGTGCAGTTTTGTAAGTTCTCATTGAAAAAATCAAAGAAAATGGGCCGTGAACGATTGTTGACGTTAAAAAAAACACAACAACAAAAACAACAGCAACAACAACAACAAACAACTTTATTACCATTCCCACGTAACAAGATGGTATTACTACACATATATAAGACTAAACTAAGTCAGAACGGGCATGTGCAAAATGTTTGACAAAATATCTTTAAAAAATACTCAGGAAATTTCAGGAAATTTCCTGAGTATTGGACCCAATTCCGATTCCGATATTACACTTGAATCGTTCTTGAATCGTCCAAAATTCCAGGAAATTTCCAAAATTTCCTAAAACTCTTGAAAACTCCTGAAATCTTTTAAACTCTCACTAAATTCTAAATTAAAGAGGATAATCTCGGGAAAAAAAACTCAGGAATATTTGGAAATTTGTACAAATCATTTTGAAAATTTTTTTAAGAACACAATTTGTTTGCAATTTTTAATTTATCGTTTTTGCCAACTTAGAGGTGGAATGGTTCTCCAACTAGCATTTATGGCCCAAATTGGAAAGTTTTTTCTGCGTAGGCGAGAAACTACCCGCACACTTTTCGCTGTCGGCTGTATCTAGTTGCAACCGCGCAGGTGAAATATTAGGCCTTTATTACTGGCATAAATTTTCAGATTTTCTCAAGTTCAACAGTTGAAAAGTACAATTGTCAGCTTTTCGTAGTCTGTAAATGATTATTCCTCCCTCATGAATGTCAACCGCGCGCGCAAAAAATTAGGACCTCTGAAGTGTCTCCATGCCTCAAGTTACCATCTTTCCAATCCAGGATTTACCTGATTTACTGACCTTAAATTTTTTTAGCTAAGTTTTAGCATTTTGATGACAGCTGCTAAAGATGATGTAAAGCCATTCACACTCAGCCATTTCCTTTAAAAAACTAGAAGTTCTTTTCATAAAAGGTACATGTCAATCAGTGGCGTCGCAAGGCAGGGAACTGGCCGAGATACGTCCCCCTCAGTTCTCCTAAATATCACTTTTGAGATTCTCCTAAATCCGTGGGAAGAAAAGAACAGGATGCGCTAAAAATTAACAGGCTTTAAGATATGCATGTCTGCTGAGGAAAATGCCCGGAATAACCACGATTGTAATCAATACTTATAATGGATTGCGCATAAAGTCATACTGATTGTTTTTAATCATGCTAGTTTTTTACAATTATCAGTTATACTCGTGACGTCATCACTTTTTCCCGTCCGGCCGTTCTCCCACCACTTTTCCAGGTTTGTCGACACCACCGGTGTCAATTGAGTGTGGTAACTTTGCGAAACATGCTTGATAGATTGAACTGAAGAACAATATTCAGGAAATTTGGGGGCGAAATCAGCAAAAACAGGAAATTCGATCATTGGTGCAGGAAATCTCAACCAGGGCCACAGCCAGGGCTGTGGAAACACTGGATTTTTGTTGAAGAGATTTTGAATTTGAAACTTCACCAAAGACTTCACCTGTGACTTCACTTCGAAGGAACACAGCGTGTGACAGCGACTTAGAAGAAACAATGGTAAGATCAGTGTAGAAATCAAAGAAGGAAATTAACAATTCGGGTTTTGAGAAGGTAACGGTAATGTCTTCAGGTCAACGTGTTTGTAAAAGCAAGAAATTGTCAAGATCAAGTACTAGTACTTCAATGACACAGCGAAGCTCCCGAACTCACGACAAAACTTATGAATGTAACGTTTGTGAGAAACGATTTTCGTCTTCCAGCCACCTTAAAGTTCATCAAAGAACTCATACTGGAGAGAAACCTTTTCAATGCGATGCTTGTAAGATGAAATTTTCTGTACACTCTAGCCTTACTAGACATAAATCAACTCATAGTGGAGAGAAACCTTTTAAATGTAATGTTTGTGAAAGTAGATTTGCAAGATTGTATAATCTAAAAGTTCATCAAAGAATTCATACTGGAGAGAAACCATATGAATGTTCTGCTTGTGGAAAGAAATTTTCTCAAGTTAGTAACTTGATAGCACATAAAGCAAATCATACTGGAGAGAAACCTTTTGAATGTAATGTTTGTGAGAAGAAATTTTCACGTAAAGATCATCTTGAACGACACAAAAATGTTCATTTATTTTGCTGTACTTGCAACCTAGCAATCATTGAACAAAAAGATTTGCCAAAATATTGTGTTAAAGATACAACTACTGGGAAACTGGTCTGTGATAGATGTAAAAGAAAGTTTTGTACTTTGAAGAAATTGACAGGACATTTAGCAAGGAAACATGACACTGATGCTGTATATCAATGTGGTTTTTGTGAAGAACTTCAGTCACCAGAACCCACTGGTAGTGGATATATGTCCTTATGTTGTGATGATATGTTTGATATGCCAAGTCAACTTGAGTAGCTCATGGTTACTTGTGATTCAAACTGACTGAACTTCACTTTATCAAATCTTACTATTTCTAATGAAATTTAATGGACTTGTAGTGGCTTAGTGACTTGTTGGGTTATATTGTTGTTATACTTTTATTAGTTAGCAAGTGACTGATTCTTAGTCAATTTGACATATTTAGCTATAAAAGCATATCTTGAGTTGTGGTATATTGGGGGTAAACCAGGCTAAAAAGCTTGTTAAAATTGCTATTTTTTTCATTTCGCTTTTTGATGTATGTATGTATGTAGGTACAACTTTATTTCAGGACGCTAGTTCATCATCATGACTTGGTTTTCATATTGAGCATTGAACAAACAAAAATATGGAACAAAAAAAAACGAAAGAAGAGGAACTAACAACAAATAGTATACGAAATATTTACAGGAACAGAAGAAGAATAGCTAAATACAAAAATGCAGGGATATTCCTCAGCGATTAGTACTAATGTTATTGATGATTAACACTTCCTTTAAAGGTAGGGATAGATCAAGTCTCTTTTGCTTCTCGAGAAGTATTTGAAAGTTTCATTTAGAAATTTTTTCTCGATTTTGAGAGAAGTATATCGGTGTTACTATTCCTCAAAGGGTAGTATGCCTGTGTCATGCTACCCCTGATCAACAGCTCTTTCAACTTGGGAGCAGTAAAATTGTTTAAACTTTTTTTACGGAATAGCAGATTTCGTCTTCTGTTTTCACCTCTGCAGAATTTCCCAGCAAAAAGATTCAAGAGTGTTAGGAGAATCAATTTGGTAACTTAGGCCCAAAATTATGCTTACCGTACGATTTTGAAACTTCTCCAGTTGGTTAAGCAATTGTGTACCGCAATTGTTTCATAGTGGAATACTGGAACAAGGCATTATACTTCATGTTAAGCTAACTTAATGGGATAAAATCCTTGGCCCTTTGGAACATTGCGATGCCAGCTCCAACTTAAACAAAGACTCTCACCCCTGGGCACCATCTTGAAAATCTTGTGTTCGAAAGTGGGATGTTTGCCTCTCTTTATGGCACTTGCTAGGAGCATGGCGGCCATGAAAAGGGACTTATGCGTTTTGGGGGTAATCGGATATCTGTATAGTCTCTAATCTACTCCATTGACTTTTTTTTTTCAGTGAACCAATGTTTACGACTTATCTAAATAATTGTGTTGGAAATGGTACCTGGGCGCCTTATGCTTTCACAGTATTTTTCCTGTAGCAACATCGGATGGCAAGGTAGAACAGCTTGCAATGAATTGTACAATGATCCGAGATTAACCCTCTGAGATATAATAAATTACATGCGTTCTGCAATTGAAAAGTTCAAAGTATTAGGAATTTTTTGTGGCAAGCGAGGTTTGAACTCGTATCAATGGGTTTCTGGACCGTCGCTTTGCCTGTTGATAAAAGCTACTTTCCTTACCAGCCGTTTTGCCTGCGCAGGCCGAATGTCCATTTTAAAAAAACGCAGGATTGACAATTACAGCACATGTTTAAAAATGCCCGCTTTCCTCAACGAAACTTAGCC
Source organism: Phenganax stokvisi (assembly GCA_025400075.2). Taxonomy (NCBI): domain Eukaryota; kingdom Metazoa; phylum Cnidaria; class Anthozoa; order Malacalcyonacea; family Clavulariidae; genus Phenganax; species Phenganax stokvisi. The sequence goes on from JAODVQ020073865.1 coordinate 12,554, forward strand.
TTTAGGTTACTGACGATTGGTAACGAGTTATTTCCTCGATTATTGCTGTAAGTTAATGCTGTTTTTGATTTATCCTCTCAAGCCTGACAAACGGAAGACCTAGCGCAATAGAAAAAGCGCTGTGCACTCGAGAATGTGAGATTCCTCTCGAGGCAGCAACTAACACAGTCATAGATGTAGTTCTCACTTTAAACTATCGTTCATTTCCACGTAAAATAAACTTTTGTCTTTAAATAGGCAGTATAGTCGTATACAGATTTCTGTACCGGGAATAGAGTGGCAACGTATATCCTGATGGGCTGTCTTCAAAATTAAAACTGTTTCGAAATCTGTAAGAAGAATCTCTTGCAAATTTATTTGTCAATGTGTTTCGAGTATAATGCTTGTATTCTACCAGATGTATTATTGCCATATTTACAATGTAATTATTTATTACCCCTTCACGTGTATGATTTAGTTGTTAATAAATAATTATGAAGCAATATGTGAACTGTTCAGTAAGTATCAATCATAGAAACAATCTAAGATAACACGTTCACTATTCTCTCGATACAGATTGTTATTCTGAGTTCATTCTTTGGCAGTACGCTGTGCCCTAATTGTCGTACTGAGTATGCTTGTCTAATGCTAAAAGCTGGGTTCACCGGCGATTTTGTTCACGTCACAGATTGGATTGAGTACTTACTTCTGATCACACATAAGCAATCTTTTGCTAGACTTCCTCACATACTTAACTTCTGTATGTAAACAAATTTATTGCATACAGCAGCAGAAGATCGATCGAGAAATGCACAACAACTGAAATGGTCAGTGTGAATCAAATTGTAGGCTCTTGCGTTATAGTTTTTGCAACTGAAGCATTCCGACAATTTAATCAATCATTTGCTACCTTGGAATTATTTTTCATAATAATTTTTCATTATTTTGACGGTGATGACTATTTTTCGCAACGATCCAATTGCTCTAAGTGACATTGAGCGGCCATGCATCTCGCCGCCCTAATACACCTACTCTAAGACTTCACTCTGTAGAGCCCTGTGAACTCTAAGCAAAAATATTTTGAATTTATATTGAAAATAGTTGAAAAGGGATATGTTTTAGTACGATAGTGGATTCAATTTTTGTAGGCAACTAATGTATTTATGCCTGAAAGCCCTTGAAATCGTTCCGTAAAGTCTAAAAACTCCGTTTAAACAAAAAAGTTCCTCGAACTTATTCATGATTTTCGTCTTCGACAGATTGCATATTTCTGTCGTAGTTCTACCACTTTTTACTGCAAATACACTTATTTAAAGCTGTTTTGTTCAAATTTGATGTTTGAATTGAAGAAAGTTCAAATGCGTTTAGAAAAGGAGACATGGCGAATTTGCCCCGCGAAAGTCCAAGTCGGCTGATTATAGTTGGCTCTGGAGTAAATTTATTGCTCATGCATCTGTGAGGCTATTTATCCCTCTAGACTCATTTTACTCGATACTAAGCGAATTTGGTCTGGACACTAAGTGGATTTGGTCTGTCTACTAAAGTTCTCCCCGATGAAAACTTAAACGGTAGCGATTTTTGTAAATGAACTAAACCTTGCACGGGTAGGGTTGCCGTATCTGGATAATAACTTAGCCTACGATATTTCCTCAGATGGACTTAAGCTACGTCACACAAAACCGTATTCGCTTTGATTCGACAATGAAATCAACGATTTTGCGGCCGTGTTTGCTCTTCAAACTTCTTGCATTAAAAACATTTATATTCAATTCTGTGTTATTATTGTTCTTTTAAGGTTTAACTCCTCGTATACACCTCAGAGCAGCATGTTGCATAGAGAACAGAGAAAACTTGATCCGGAACAATACAAAACTGTAGTTTTCAACATAATTTTTTCGCGCTTCAAGTGATTGTTTTTGTGTTTTATTAATTTCTTGGGGGTTACGTTGCTTCGCTAAGACTTTCACCGAATTTGAGAAAGGCAAGTATACCAAAGGTATATACGTATTAAGCATAAACCATTCAAGGTTAATTGCATGGGACCATTTTCAACGGCGATTTTGTGGATGCAATAATGAATTGCACTGCAAAACGACATCGCTCAACAGCAGACTAGAAGGATGTAGGCTTTATGAGTCGTTCTCATCGTAGAGATGTCAAATCCGTCTGAACGAACTCTTTGTTAACATTTGTAGTTCATACGTGATATACGTACACTCATACATACATATATTGTACTTTATTTACGCCTTCATTATAATTTCAGTATAATATTTGTCTGCAGTATAACTATTCTCCAAGATCGCAGTTTTTCCATTTTTCCATTACACCGTAGTTTTCATGAGGGGAAAGATGCATTTTAGGTGTTAAACTGTTAATCTGCCTTAGCGCATGTTTAGTAATGGACGCTCCGACCTCGTTGCGAAAGTGGTTAATGGACAGTCACCTTGGTTACTTTTTCTGAAAGGTTTTGCGAGAAGATTTTATTTTAACAGACGAATATACTGTAGAACGGAGGAATCAAATTTCGTGATTTTTAAATACAACTTTCTTACTACATCATCGTTTTCACTCACATTCCGTTGTGCTGTCTTTCAAAACTGTAAAATGAAAGTTTTATTCAATCCCGGTTGACGGCATTAAATTAAAAAGCGCATCAATCGATACGCTGAAGTTTGAATTAATTTCATCTAATTTTAAGTAACTTTCTTAGATCTTCTCTACTACATTTGAGTACAATTCATAGATCTTTTTAGTTAATGGGTACCATGCCTACAATACTTCACTAATTATTCCGCATTTCTTTGCGAAGTACCCTTAATTTGAGTTTTGTAGTAATAAGTTCTACTATTGGGTTCGTTAGTAGGAGATCAAGTATCCAGCAAAGGTTGTGTATCTACCAGACCCGTAAATAGCGTAATCAGAACCTTCACACAGGTGTACCCATACTGCATCACCTTCCTTCAATTGCACAAGAACGGTCTTACTCAATTGATCGAGATTATTTTGGTTCGCATGTACTTTCGTGTACTTCTTTTCATTTTTCTTTAGCCAGACGTAGCTTTGCCGACCAGTTTGTTGTAGAGTAGGAAAAACTGATTGGATAAATACCATCAACAGGTGCAGTAAACGTTCCGGTCCAGAGTTGTAACAGTTTCCAATATTTAACGTGACGTCATTGAATATGATTGCGTCATCAGCATAAGTAGCTCCGATGTCACCACTTGTCAAAGTTGCAAAAAATGCTGGAATACCCTAAGAAAGTTGTTAAAGTACATGTCATATTCAACTCATTTCACGACTTGACTTTCTTATCAGCAGATGGGTTCTTTCTAGCTATTGCTTTAGCTCTTGGAATTCAATAAACTCTGTAATGAAAACGCTATAAAGTGATGAGTTCATTTTCTCAACCGCTGACACAAACATATAGCCTTGCGTTGTTATGTCAACTGTCCTCAATGCAGACTGAAAAGTTCATAGCATTTTGAACCTATATTCAAAATATTTAAATTCATGTGAGAGAGAATAAATGAAAGAGCTTTTAGGCTGGTTTACTGTTTTGTGCCATCTTCTACATTTTTAGAGTTATAAGTATAACGATCTGAAGAGGTGAAAATTGGGAACACTTTCTGACAAAAATATTTCTGATTTAGCTACGCTAGGTGACGTCATAAGCAAAGCATACGTATATGCTACATAATTTAAATTATTTGATAAACTCGGTTGTCGTTTATGGAAATTACGAAATTTTCTTGCCACATACTACAAGATTATGAAATGAGAATGCTACAGCCTTAGACAGCAGTACTATGGCACCCAGGTCATGCAACGTTTATTTTTTGGAAAAGCCTCGTACTCACTCATCACCACTTCTGCTAAATTATGTTGTACCGAGTCCATTTTAACACTTTTTCTTCAGTCAGTGAATTAAAGTGGTGAAAATTTATATCCAGATTGTAGATCGCATTGAGAACATCATTATTTGTTCGTTTCGTAAAATATAGCTTTTTTGTTTAAGAGACGTTGCCATCGAGTTTTCCTGCGTTGTTATCTCTTTGTACTTAAATATAATACTCCCCTGTCTTGCTTCAATCCCTCCAGTTCTTCCATTGATGATAAAATCTCTCATGCCATGCTGAAAATTCAAGTTTATCTACGCAAAATCATAATAATAGCAAAGCCATGCATGAGTAATTTTACAGTAAGATCGATCATTGAAAGACCTGGAGCGGGTTGTTCAAAGCCCGTTTAGCTTAAACGGTGCGCAGGTTAGAATTCAAAAACTCTTGCGTCCATCTTCTAAAACTTTCAATCCAAATCTTGTCTAATAAAACACTGGCTGAATTTATAACTGTTCGATTCAGTCATTTTCGTTGTTCACGGATTTCCATTTTGAACTTACCACCATTTTAATTTAACGCACTTCAACCAACCGTCTTCTGAGCCGATTAGTGCCAGAGAGCTCTGAAAGCTATGTTTTCATAAGACAAAAGAAACCACAAACATTTCAGCGCGATCTCTTGCAATTTTTATAGGCTTCGTAGCTAGATGATAACAAATAGTCTTTGCATTGGTTCTAATGGTTACTTATTAAAATATAGAAATTCTGCATTAATTCGTAATTTTTGCAAAAGCGACGTTTGAACAGCGATTAAAATTGTTATACTCTTCAAATTCATAAAAAATAGCCATAAATCGCATTAAAGGGACAATCTGTTTCAAACACAAGTTGCACTTATATGAAAGCCCTTCGTGAGCCTATCTCGGAACAGTCATTCATTAGCCTCAATTCTTTTTCGGTAGCGAGATATTCCACTTTGTTTGAGTGATTTTTGAGACATTTTGCTATCGCCATGTTTTTTTGGCCTGGGGATCGGGCAATTTTGCTAAATTTTTGAGTGCAGAAAACAAATTGAGTGATTATTGAGTGATAGAAAACCAACTCGAACTATAAATTAGTATTGTGGGCTAAGAAATATCTGCGAATTTTGACTTCTTATTTTCCTGGTCGTACTTGGCACTTAGAAGCATTTTTATTACAATTTTTATGTTTGATGGAAGATTTATTAGCTCCCACACTTCAAATTTTGCTCCGCCGTTCTTGCTGCGAGAGAGACATTCTAAGATATTATTGGAGTCGTGGACCGCGGAGTGTCATTGTGATTGCCGCATGGATTGTTATCTGATGTAGTGCTTTATCTAGTACATTAGCAGTCGTTGATGTGGAGCATTAGTGAATTTAATTGGTGTGAGATTAATTTTGAACGGCAAGTTGGTAACACTGGCTTTTGTTGGCTTCATTTGCCATGCTAACAGTTCACTAGAGTAGTCAACGATGTAAATATGACATTTGTTTGATACTATGCCTTTGAAATCCATTTCCAAGGCAGTCTGAAACACTGTTTTTGTATTAAATTGCATAATGGGGGG
>JAODVQ020073975.1:0-17960 GCA_025400075.2 Phenganax stokvisi
GAGTACGCGCCCAAGTGCGAAAGCATAATTGCATGAGTCCACATACGCACCTGGGTCCAAAAACGGATATTAGTCCAAATATACGCTCTTGAGTCCGCATAGGCATTAAAGTCCGAATACAGGGAGTGATTGATAATGGATAATTAAAGAGAAATAAAGTGTGTTGGATGAAATGCAGAAGTATACGTTGAATACAAACACTTACGCTGAACCAGAACAAACTTTTGCATAGGATTGAAGCAAGGCGAATAAGTTTTTCACTTGCACTGCCACCCAGTTATGAATGAAATGCAGTTGTTTTACAGACTATTCAGTCATTCACATGAAGCTTTTAGAAAAAAAACTACGAAACAGTAAACGCTAGAGAAAGTAATGTAAATGATTACTTATCTCATTTTGACTTCCACTCACTTCTCGGCAAACGCAAGGCGGGCGACCTCGAAACTTATACAATTTTCATCAAGCCAAAGATGGAAAATCTCCTTCGGTTAACACATGGGAACGGCACAACGGACAAGATCTTTCCTTTTCAATCCATTCTTTCACGCACTGTGCAAATATACAAACGTAGATATACGGATGATGCTAAATCATATCTGCAGTAGCTGGCCTTGTTTTCACATTCAAACTAGTGAGTTTGCTTTATGTATCCATGACAAACCTCTTGGTGAAACTCGTGTCCACATTCTAACTTCTCCTGGCTACTCTTCATTTCCTCACGGCAAATACTGCAATTTTGTGCGGACTAAAAGTTCAGAAGGTTCAGTTGATAATCGCACTTCACTTTGCATCAAGGTCAGATATACATATCCAACTGCTTGACCATCAATAAAAGAAGTGTAATATTATCTTGTGAAAGAAATTCATCTTCCCGAATTCTAAAGTCTTCAAATTTTCCGCAATGACATGAAGATGTAAAGTGCAAACCAAATTTCTCTGCTTTATATGTGTCACAATTTCCACCTTAATGCTATTTTACGAAAACTATGAACCATATTCAAACTTTATAGAAACCCTGAAGAAAGTTCAGGAAATCTCACAGCAGCGAATAGTGGTCATATTTAAAAGCTTATAGCAAACTTAATACTCTGCTTAGTACTAGTAAGAAATTCAAAGTACACTTCCTGGCTGTGTGCAAACAATTTAAAACCGCTTATACAGTCATAAAGCATATTATACGCTACATCTGGACTCCTCGACTGTGGACATTGTGTCGCCTAACAAAACTAATTTTCAAATTCACAATGATTCATCGAGATTTCATAGAACTTTCTTACGTGGTCTTTACCATATACTAAACTATAGTAGAAATGCAATAATTAAAGGCATACTGCAGTACCTCGTTTTCAACACTTCCAGGAGAAATAATTTCCTCAACCCTCTTCACTATTTCCTCTATCTTTCTCTTTCTAAATCCTTGATTTCCAAAGGTAACTTTTGCCAGTTTCAGTAAATGCATGAGTTCGTTCCTGATATAAAGAGAAAAATCGTGCATGCTATGGTGATGTAGTCTCCATTGTATTGATATCTTGAATCCTTCAAATGAAAACTTGCAGGAAAGGTCTTAATGAGCTATCACTTTATGTTGAAATTCTCTTCCTGTGCACAAATCTTTTAAATTCTCGCTTATCAATATTTCGACTGCATGACTGAGTGATTCCACTTCGAAGGATGAGCAAAGCTAGTATATATTAGATGATCTGAACTACAACTTTACGTTCTAATACGACATAAGGGACCTTAAGAATCTACGACGCGAGCTCATCAACGCGAACGTCGAAATGTGTACTTTTCATTTCAAATACAAAATCACACACCATGAATAATATATTTGTGCTGCTATAGCAGTTTATATCACGAATCTAACATAAGGAAACTTTTCCTAAAATTCAGAATAAAAAACTTATGATTTGTCTCGGGTACAAAGTTTCCCTTAATTAAGTTTTCGAAAATCACGTCGCCCTTACCAGAACTAGAATTACGACACGATACATATAAATTTTTTCAAACACAGCAGAGGCTCTTTCCAATGTTGGCAGAGACATAATAATATTAAAACGTTACTGTTACATCAGTAATGCTGCATTTCAGTCCGTAAACAATATTTTCAACATAGAGTAAGCCAATATTTACGATCGCATCGTTGAGCTCGCGTCGTATAATCTTAAGGTCCCGTGTAATGCACGGTTTCGTAAAAAATTAAGGCTTAAAAAAAATACTTAGAAGCACCTTTTCTTCGAGTTTGTTACCTTGGTTTCTTAGGAAACTTCTCCGAAAGCTGTGACATCAATGTTGAAAAGCACGAAAAATCTTGCTTCGTTTTGCTTTTTTCTGATATAGCACTCAGTTTACCATGATCTGCACGTGTATTTGATGTACCAGATTTTAGTTCGCGAGGAAAATATGGTGGTACCGTTTCTAAGGTGGGTAGAATATTCTGCCCTGGCCTTTGTTTTATTGCCTGGGGAAATGAATTATCGACAACTGCCGGGGCAAACAGAGGATGAGATGAGCATCCTTCACTACCGTTGGATAATGTTGACTTGGGCACATCACTCGCACCAAATGGACTCGTGACTGAGTCAAGCCATGAGAGCAAAGAATCAATAGAGCTATCAGAGGTCAATGTTTGAGGGGTAGAATTCCCTGAAGGCTTGACTTTTACAGGTATAGATGCAGTTTCTTTTGATGCTGTTTGTGTCGCGTCCGCAAAAATTTGAGACGGCTTTACGGAAGCAGTTAAAAAAGGCTTTGCGTGAGTTTTGACAGGCAATGCCATTCCAGAAACAGCGTTTAATGAGTTCGAATTGACATCTATTTTACTTCGCGTATCATGTAAACCATCTGTGTTTAATTTCTCTGTTTTAAAATCAATAGAAGTTTTTCCTGGACCTTTGCGAGTCGTGGAAGACGAAAGAGTTTGTTTACTATCTGCTGCACGGTATGGGTCTACATTACAATTGGCATGGTCCCCAACAGAAGACATTGATGGTGTTACCACCCTTTGTAAATATTTCCTGTCACCTTTTTCACGAACTGTTGTGTCAACGAGACTTTCCGGACGTTTTGCACTTTTATCACTAGAATCAAAAGGATAGGTTCCGTTCGATAGTTTTTTCAAACCCTTTGTTCTCTTGACAATAGTCCAGCTGTGATCATCGTCCAGTGTGTTGATGGTATCAAGACTGTCCATCCGTTTCTCTAAAGACACATCAGCGATCTCCACTGAATGACTGCTACGTTTTGTTGGTTCCTTTTTTCTGAAATACAAAGACGCACATAGAAATACGAAGCTGAAGCAATTTTTCTTCATATTCAATTCTTGTCTTTCTACTGACGATATTGCTACAGCTCTAGCTCAAAAAGCACAATGCATTAGTTCGGCAAACCGTTTCTCCAGTAAGAAGTGTTCAGTTCAGCAGTGGTAGCATTTCAATTATTACCTTTCCTTTTCACTCATACATTTACACAACTGCTCAGTCAGTGAAGAAACTAAGGTTTCGGCACTAAAAGTGTAGAAATTATAAATTCAAATACCACACTTGTACAAAAGACTACCAAAAAAACACATGTTCTCAACTGAACAGCAGAGGAACTGGTTTGATTTTTCTACAGTCAAGACGTTCTCGTTTTTGCACCCAGGGGCATTTAATGCACTAAGCGAATCCCATGTCCAAGAATAATCTAAACTATTTCCAGCTACTAGACTTTATCACATGGAAGTGAAATTTGGAATTGCACCTTTCTTTTTCAACTCTGCATTTGTCCAATTCATCTGCCAACATTGCAGCTCTGGACTCGAAGCTAGAAGTGCAAAATATAATGATGCAAATATTTATATGAAAGAGTTGGACTTAACGATGGACCAGGCGTCTTCTTATGTGTCTTTCTGACATGTCTTTCTCAAAAACTTTAAAAATATCAATCCGTAAAAAAATAGTTATAAAACAGTGATTTTGTTGTGATGACAAACTTAAATATCGCAGGAGGAAACAGGAGAACCATGGTGAATGGTTTGATTCCCTAGTTTTGAAAAGAACTCTTTAAACACTCAACAAGATTAAGATATTCGAGAAAACTTAATAATGATAAATAAATAGTTAGGAGAAGTGTGCAAGTCTTATGTGACACAAACACTATGGCTTGGTAGGAAGGTTTCGTTTCAGCGCCGTATCTATGAAGAGGGCATTGATACATTTGTACGCCATCCTACCTTTGTTTTTCCCGGGTGCAATTGTGCAATCTATCAGTCAGTGTAGCAGCTAGAGTTTTGGCACTAAATGTGAGACAAATATTTAATGTTCCAACTCACTACAAAACCGTGCAGTTTTACTGACTGGAAATTACAATTACCACTAAGAGATTGCCACTTTAGTATACCAGTACCTTTCTTTTTCAGCATCTGCGTCCATTAATTTAGAAACAAGCGAAGCTTCCGCAGATCGATAGCTGCAAGGTATAATTAAGTATATTTCGACTGCATTTCTCAATTGAACACCCAGGGGCGCTTATTAATTCAAAGGCTAAGAAATAGGACGGTCATTCGATGGGAATTAAGGCATATTATCTCATATACGAACTCATGTCTAGAATAAGAAAAACATTTTCAAGACAAGCACAAAGTGCTCAGTATTTTATGTAGTGAAAAAGGCCTTGTTTGAGGGAATTAGAGATGTTTATTCGACGAGAGAAGCATAATTAAGGAATTAACAGGATGGTGGTTTTCTCAAGCAAAACGAATGTTATAGACAATGCATTACATGGAGCCCGCAGTGAAGAATGTCAGATGAAGGATAGCGGACAGGGTTTGCTGACAACATAGTACCTGTCTTGGTTGTCTTCCGATTCCTGAAGTTTGTTGGTTAATAATTGCACTTGAGATTTCAGCCTGTAAAAAGTTCATAATTAACAAAACTTAAAAACATCACATTTTGAAGTAACATCACACTATACTGAAGTTTCACTGTTTCATTACCAGCCAAAGATGAACAAAAGAACGAAAAATTTCCGTCCACTACCCTTGAGAAACTATTTTGTTCGAAACTTCATTGGGTTCTCTAGTTTAAGGCATAATTCCATTATACGTTAGATCAACGAACCTATCATTATTATCTTCCAACTCGATCAGCTTTTCAGCCAAAACCTCCACTTCTTCACTTAGCCTAGTGATTAAGACAATCATGCCAATAAATTATGGCTGTTACTGACTCGTGAGGTTTTAAGCAAGGCAAAACTCAGGAAGTTTTAAGCAAAGCATAAGCATTCCTTAGCTACAACGGAATTTTCTCAGCACCAGTATAACCAGTCTAGTCGAGTGTCATAACTAGACGTGCTCGCATAGTTCAACGATTCCGCTACAGAAAAGACTACCGTAGGAAAAGAACTGACTGACTTAAAAGCCAGAAGTAAAGGTCATAAAGCATATCTACAGAATTCCCTCCTCTTCACGGCCCAATATCAAGTTTATTAGTTAAGCGATTGGGAGAATCTGCAGTTTGGTGTAACTATAAACACCAGCGCAAAAAATGATGCGACAGCAGTTTTCGGAGAACAGAGTCTGCAAAGGTTGCTGATTTAAATCCAAACGTTGCCAGTGAAGGTTTTGTTCGCTATGGTGTGTCTTTAGATCCATTTTCCACCAAAAAGACATGCACAAAACGTATTGTACATTATATTCTTTGCTTCTTAAATCACCTTTATTTAAACAAATACTGATAGGGAATTGTAACAATATGAGCCGTACATTAAATGGTGCGCATATGCGCGCATGAAACAACGCAGAGCAAACCCACGAAACACAATTAATAGAATGTAGTAAGTATCGCACATACATTGCATTTCGTTCTTTTAGTTTCGTCATGTCACACGTAAGTTTCTAAAATATTCAATAAGATGATAAATATAGTAAGACCTACACTTTAAATGTTCTTCTGAGTGAGCATAAGATTCGAACGACGCGGCCGCTTAAGAACAAGGCTAGAATATACAGTATTTCATTTTAAAAAGCAAGGGCCGGTTGTATAAAACTTTTAATTACGATTTTGTGGTTCAAAAGTACTTAAATCTTGAATAGGCGATCATTGGTGGATATGCGAACTTAACGAGAGTTAACTTTAACAACGATTTTATACAACCGACCCCAAAAGTGAAGCATTAAAAAGAACATTTTTGTTCTTGCAACAGTGTACATTATGGATCTTACCTATATAAGAACTTTTTTGTATGGTTCTTCAATGTATTGCAACATCTGCATGATGTTTTCCATTACAAACTAAGACGAGAGTCTTAAGAACCATTTCGTTCTCAAATAATCGTGGAATGTAATAAACGCTATATAATTTCTTGAAAACATAGCACCGGCTATTTCCAGAACCATAACAGTTATTAAAAGGATTTGTAGCAACAGAAAATTGTATTTTATTTAATAAACATTGTTTTCAATGTACAACATGTTTATAATGACGGCCGCGTCGTCATACATCGCGTCGTAGAAGTAATGTACCAAAAAAAGAGCTCGCTGATATTAAGCGATTATCTTTTCCAGAATCTGGGCTTTATAAGACTGATTATATATAATTAAATAGCAGTTCAAATCTGTGTAACATACCTCAACTTCCCCATGTAGCGCAGCTTTTTCTGCAGTTAACTTGATCACAGCTTTGCTTTCTTCTCGATCTTTCATGTTTTCTTGTAATACACTATGCTGTTGTTTGTTTTCGTTCATAACTTCTTGAAACATCTCAATTAAGTTGCTATTTTCATTCACTTCATAGTTAGTAGCTTCTGGTGGTGATGGTTGTGGGGCTGGTAGGGTTGGAGTTTTTGGCCGTGGGGCAGAGAATAATGTCTCAGAACTAGAAGCACACTGAGGTACAAATTCTGTAGCTGCTGGAGACAAACCTAAACGATTAGATTTTAATGTTAAAAATCCCGTCAAGAAATTTTGCAATTCTTCATCGCATTTCAATACGTAAACTTGAAATTTCATGCGACTTCAAGTTTTCAAGTCACGCCGAGTTTCTGTGTGGTTTCTGTACACACAGTATTAAATAATGTGTCTAGTGTACTACACCCGCTGCGTTGGAGCTCGTTGTTTCAACAGGATGTGATACTTTAATCCCGTTTCTTATGGCCAAAGCTTTAAAATAATCAGCAGCATCTATATCTTCAAGTTCTAAAGGAAAACAATCAACTTCACTACAAAGCCAATAATGAAAGAGCCCAAACCTGTATCAGGCACCATATGTGCATGCATAAACTATCTTATATCAATGTTGAAGATTTTCATCCAACATTAGTAGTGTACTATTAGTTTCAATGCAATGAATACAGTCTGCCATTCTGGTAGCTAAGTCTACCGTCATTTATCAGTCAAATTTGTATGAAATTTGAAAAAGGTCAGCAATATATTGTCTAAGTATAAACCGTCTCTAGCAGTCATTATTTGCAGCTCCAGACCTTCCTTTGCTGAACTAGCTGGTGTTGTATCATGACATTGGTAAACATCCCAGGGAATGCTTACAATCTGGAGTGCAGGTACATTACAAGGTGCCATCGTCAACATATTCCTATGTGGCAGCATGATTACCAGAGCTCAACTGTAAAAAAGAAAATGTTTGGTTTGTGACTGGATGAGAGCAGCTTTATTGATACTGTAACAGTCAAGTTAATGTGTCTGGTTGTGAAGCCACAATCAAACATATCATTTATGAAATAAATAAACTTTTGCTAGGATTAGACAAACAGCGACACTACGGGGTGACACCAGAAATTCCCCCACAAAAGACTTATGTATTGCTGCTCATAAACTCAAGGGGATTTGGGGCATTTTCTTCAGCAAAAAGTATTGAGTTCTTAGTTTTGGAAGACTTTCACTCAAAACAATGTTTTTCACTGAAAAGATACACTGTTTAAAAGGATGAAGAAACTAAGCATGCTACAGGTGGGCAATAGCTCCTCCCCCATCGCTTTTCTAGCTAGTACAACTTAAAGTGTCCTAGCCGCAATGCACATGCAATTACAATAGCATGATATAAATTAAACTTGTCTACATGTTCCTAATTTACAGTTCAAAACTGACCAATGAGATGCAATTTACTTCATGTAGCTGTTTTGATCACATGCCCAGGTTTAAACAAGAAGTTAGGAACATTTCAAGTAACTTTATCAAAATGCTAAGGAGTAAGGAATTGATGCACAGAATAACTTCAAGTCACCAACTAAATTGATCAACATGTCTAAAAACGATGCTACTGACACCAAAACAAATAAATAATTATACACAATACAGATAGACATTCCTTGCTTCCACCTGTCTGTGATGTGAGTACGAAGAAGTGAGTGCGCAGAACTCGACCAATCACACTTGATAAATAAAACAACACAAAAACTTCTGCCTGTGTTTGTTACTTTAAACTAAAGAAGGGAAAGCTTCTAACATAATTATAATAATATAATTTATTTATAAATGAAACTGCACCTTATTATAGACCGTTATCATTTAATGTCAGTCAATATAGAGCAGAAGAACATTATTTTTTCGTTCCTATTAACAAATGAATTCGATTACTTGCCATAAACTCTTTGGAAACAGCAAACTATTCCAAACACATGGAGATAAATGCCACTTCTCTTGATGCTTCTGTCTTTATGAATTTTTCTCCAGATTTCTGGTCCAGGTGCAAACTGCAAAGTTACATGGGAAGAGTGCGCTGCGGGCGATCAGGAGAATGCAGGTTTATAATTGTTTGCCTGAGGATGATAATCAGTGATAATCTGCACAATAGAAACCTGGGGCCGGTTGTTCAACGCTGGGTTAGCGTTAACTCAACTCTGGGTTAAAACTTAACCAGCTGTTTGTTTTGTGCATTTCTGTATTTTGCTTCAAAAGTTTGCAAATAAAGGCTTCATTTTACATAGATTAGCTTTGTGGAAAAATTTTGTCAAGTTAGTAAAAAAGCGGTTAAAAATTTTGCTTCAAACATTTCGTTAACCCAGGGTTAACGCTAACCCAGCTTTGAACAACTGGCCCCTGGGGCTGGTTGTACGAAAGGTGGTAGCGCTTATTAGCAACAATCGTAAAATTTTCCATTGATCATTATAAAACAAGATTAGGATTCATGTTCATAGATTTATGGCGAAGACGAAAGTTTCGTCGCTTTTTGTCCTATTTTGCGAAGGTTCAAAAAACCACTATCCAGTGGATAGCGCTATCCACCCATTCATACAACGGGCGCCTGGGCAACAAATGTAGCGATGACGATCGCATCATTCAAGACAAAACCCACGCATCTCGGTTTGTCACAAGGACATCCTTTTGGCATGAATGAAGAAACTATGAGGTCAGCATAAGCATACGGGCACGATTAGAAAATGCGAAGGACTGTATACTAGCGCGCTGCTTTCATGACCTAAAAATCCTCATAATTTACAATCTTTTCGTTCGTAAAAAATTGTCTGCTAGCTCCTACGGTAATATTCATCACGGCACCTATGACTTGGTAGTATTTTGATCCAAAAGTTTTATTCTAATACACGAGTTAGTTTTTCCTTGTTCTTATAACTCGGAAATTAATTAATGACCACATATATATGCCAACTTTGATTGGATCGATATTGTTAAAACAGGATGCATTTACTCAAGACATATAAGATTAACTTTGTTGCATTGTTTCCCCAAAAGCCCAAAGTTTTGCCAAATTCAACATTGAACAAAGTACTTTTTGTTTGCGATCATCTGTCACGTACAAATATACAGAATGGAACGGTAAAATGACACAGTAATTTTGTAATATTAAAGTTTACTTCTCAACCTTTAATTTTGTTTTTATCGTCTCCGTTTGCATTGGCAGCTGCAAAAATTCATTGCAAATGCATGCATTTTCTTCAGCAAGATAGAAAGAGATGAGCTTTAACACTTAAGATATCAAACGCGCTGATCTTTGCGCTGTCTGACCATATTTCAATAGTATTCGGAGTTTTTCTGGACACCCTGTAGTGTAAAATACAAAGTTTTGCAATTTGCAGTTAAGTGACATCTGTACAGAACCAGTAATTAGAATCAAAACTTGATTTAAATAGTACACTTTGCAACATATTTGGCAACAACTGTGCCTGCTTTAGCTAAACGTTGGTTTCAGGTCCGAACAGAAGCGGTTGGAAACAAGCAACTATCAGCCGTCAGTCAGCTCGAAGAATCTCATAATTTACATAAATTTTTTGATTCTGTATTCTTTTTCATTTGAATGCATACGTAGAATACAGCTACAGGAAATACAGGTGGCCCCACCAATAAGATATAGTCTTAATTACTAATAACAGCAAGTGTCCATCATTGGATAGAGAGTAAACAATGTATTTCGTTTGGACAATAAGCAATTAATTCCTAAACAGTTCTTTACATATTCTCCAACCTTCTTTTCTCAATCTTTTATTTAACCAAAAGAATATCAGGCAATTCATTGTAGAATTCATTGCAACCAAAGTTATTGTCCATACTTTGATCTGTACTACCCCATCTACTTCTTTGATACGGTCTCCATAGACTGCAAGAACGACAGCATTTGGTAAATTTAGACAAATACTCGATAAAACCACCAATAGGTACATTTTTGCAAGCTGTATATCATGCAGGAACGACACAGCTTTTTTGGCACCAGTTCCTTTAGTTGTTCCTCTTGTTGACCGTCCATGGCTAGCATCTAGTTCGTCGGTGCCTCCACTAACAGACCTTTCTCTTGAAATTCGTCTCTTACGAGCCTTCAAGTAGATAGAGACGTAAATAAAGAATGTGCTAACGATGACTGTTAGAGCTAGTGATGTGACAAAACTCTGAATGTTCAAAGCAAATACAGGTGCAACTCCAGTAACAATGCAAACTATCCAAGTGAGCGAGGAGGCAAAGATACATCTGCCTTTAGTTACGTGTTTAAGATGAAAAAATGGATGTACAATTGACAAATATCTTTCGCAATTCATCACAAAAAACGTAAGGAACGACATTCCGGAGAATATCACAGCAGATGTTTGGTAGGTCATTTTGTAGCCACATTTTGCAGTTTCGGTGATCTCTGCCACGGAGTTAAGAACATGCAACGGATGCACAATGATTGAGACGGATAGGTCAATTGCTGACAAAACCATAAGCATGAAGTACGACACTTTCTCACGAAGTTTCGGAGTCCTCCAGAAAACGCATACTACAAGTGCATTTAGGAATATTCCTGACACTGCAAATAGCACGTTTACAATGCAACCAATGATGCTGTTGATGGTGTAGGATTCGGTGGGTTTCAAAACAATGTAAGTCTGAAAGCAACTTTCTATTGAACCATTCTCCGCGGTTGAATTCCTCGACATAATTTTAACAGACTAGTCTTGTCAGAATCTGAGAATCTCTGAAATCTGAATTACATGTTGAGGCTTTGGGCTATCGTACTGTCAACTTCAGACTATCACGGAATAACGAACTCGTGCAATGCATCACTCGTTTAGACCTTGCTTTATATTATAACCTTCCGTGTTTATGGGCAAGCCGGTAAGCTATGACATCATGGATCGTCTTGCATACAAATATTTCCGCAGCTCACTTGGCACATGTAAAGTACCGGATTTATGATTTATGTTACAATGACTCCGGCTTCGGTCGCGAACTCATAGTGCTCTTTGCAATTCTTAGTGACTGCTTTCTTTGCTAATCATTCAAAAACCCTACATTTACCGGTTCTATTTTTCCTTGACCATTAGCCACCGAGTCAATGTTATTGAAGGAACATACGGTGTTGACGCTCAGACCTGAGGCACCAGACCAAGTTTGTCAATGTCTATTAGTCGGAATTTTTTTTAAGCTGTGTTGTAAGACTGGTTTGAATCACAGAGCTAACTGCTCCTTTACGAGTTACCTTTCAAAACGCATAGCTATAACATAAATTACTTTAAATTATCAACGTGGATGCATCACTTTCACTTGCAAGGTTCTGAAACCAGAAGTCAAGGTTTAAGAATTGATTCAAGGTTCTGGAATTGAAGTCTAAAGATCACTGGGATGGCTTTGCGAGAAAATCTCTCTGGATTTAATAATTTAGGTGGACTTGGCTGATCAATCTTTTTTAAACTTTGCCATTTTGAAGCTTCAAACTGAGTTCAAGAACGTCAAAAAAGAATTAGTTTAGATTTCCAAATTTCCATTTTCTGAACGAGAGCCACAAAAGATTTTTCAATGAGGCTTCAAATTTTTCCAAAAAAACATGATGACTGTTTTAAATCTAAGCAACAATGAAAAGGGAAGAGGTTGTTAGCTGACATAGGAGCAATTGAGCAAGTCTGACAGCATGGATTCCACGTCTTGTGTCGTAAGCATGAGTCCGCGGTTACCTGAGTCCATGCTATATCTAATTAGTGAACTCATTAAATAACCACACTTATTCGTCATGGTGGTTCGTTACAGTTGACTTGAATGTTAGTGATGTCCCTCTTGACTCAAGTGCTGTATTTTCAAATTGGGAACCGAACAGCAGAGTAAAAGCACTCGGGAAATTATAAGGTTGCGGTAGTTCGAAAACTTATATGCAACACTGTAAAAACTGACGTGTTAAAATAACATAAGACACGCGTGCTATTTAAAAAAGTTGTGCTAAAACAGCACAAAACATTTGTTAAAATAGCACACAAACACGAGTGTTTCCACTAATTTGTGAACAACACGCGTGTTTATGTGCTGAAAAAACACCGCTGATCTTGTCGAAATATAAATCGTGTGCGAAAAAAGCACAATACACGCGTGTCGTAACGTGTTGCCATGTCAAAACGACACAGAGAACGCATTTCGCAACGCAATAAAGTAGCGTGTTAAAATTACATGGTATGTGAGATCAACACTTTACACACGTGTAATCGCACAAATGTGTGTAAAGATAACACAAGACACGCATGTTATATCACACACATGAGTAAGGTCTGTTTCACACGTCGCACGTTTCATGTGCCGAGCCTGATGTAAATGAGCCAAAACAAAACGCGTAGCTAGTTCATTTGCATTACGTTTGGCAGGTGAAAAGTTCGACGTCTGAAACAGGCTTAAAACTCTATATCGTACTCACCAAGTTTTGGTAATTACCAAACAATCAGTGAGTTGCGTGTCGATATCACATGACATGTACTCGTGTGATGTGTTAAAGTGACACATCACACGGCTACACCCATGTAGTACAAGAATTTCGTCGTATACTAAGCACAATGTGGCTACTGTAACATACTTTAATGTATGAGGAAGACCGATTGGCTCACACAGTATATTTATAATTATTTGTCAAGGTCAGCTGGCAAATATTATAAGGTTTACTGAATGGAACAATAACAGTGTTCTTAGTTAAGTTCTTGCTGTTGGTAAGTTTCATTCTCCCTCGTCCCCCCAAAAAAAATCTAATGCAATTCCCACACAAATCTTAATCCGCAAAAGATGACGGATGCGTTCTGTTTTCCACTTCACCATATGTTTTCTCGAAACGTTTCATGTTTGCTAACGTCACCTTAGTGGTGATTACTTCACGACTCATGCGTGATATCGAGGCTTTCAAACAAAAACAACATATAATATGGTGACATAAATATCGTTTTAACTATCAAGCTCAATTTCGCTGCAATTTGTCAACTGTACGT
The DNA here is from genome assembly GCA_025400075.2 of Phenganax stokvisi. NCBI lineage: Eukaryota > Metazoa > Cnidaria > Anthozoa > Malacalcyonacea > Clavulariidae > Phenganax > Phenganax stokvisi. Next base: position 13,657 of record JAODVQ020073975.1, read on the forward strand.
ACAAATGCCCATTTGCATATTTCTTAGAAACCACAAATTTGTTTTTGAGCTCTCCAAATGTTGTAATGACTTCGTCCCCAGCTTCAGGTCCAACTTCGTAGGCGAGAAGCTTTTCAACATAGCGTAAAATAAGTCGCGGTTGTATCACAAAAAACTTTTCGTCTTGTATTACAAGAATCTCCTTAAGTACTCCGAAACAAGGATACAATTCTGCCTCACCAATGTGCATACAACATCCTATGCGATACTCAATTCCGTGTATAGTCACACATTCAGTGCTTGAAGTAGAAAAAAAAAAGAATAGAAATACCGATTGCAAAGTTTACTACTTTCAACTGATGTCACTTCACAGTGTAAAACGCAGATATGTGTCCCTTACTGCAACAGTTTCTTACATTATAGTAAACATACCTGAATGCCACAGCCACAGCTTCGTCACCAATTCTTTCTCTAAAACGCTCCCAGCATCTATGACTTTTCAGTTCAACACGTTCACCTGTAAATAATTGACGAAACAATTAGTCAATAGTAATACACAAACATGTTGACCCAGAATACACAACTACTTACATTTAGACACCTCATCACCTCTGTATACATAATTTGCGTTGCTTCTTCCAGGTTCAGCCAGAAGATTCATACACATATTCCCCTGATGTCGAGTAGCAATGGTCTTGGGTATATTTTTAAAGTTTTGAAGCGGAAGACTCTTGAAATAAGAGTTTTTTGCTTCAAATCTCATGCACCATATATTTCTCAGAGGACCATACCTACAAAGTATAAGGGGTTCATATTTTAAATATGGCGAAATTTAAGCACACAACGTTATAAAACTTTGAAATTTGAGGCTTTTACAGGCAAGCAATGTTTTCTTGACGAGGAGCCAGGTTCAAAATCTAGTCTTTTCAACAAGAACATTTGCTCGTGGGTACGTCTAGCAAGGAAAACTTGCTAATCTTTGCAGGCATTTACGTGTACCTTGGCAAGTATTATGGAAATTGGGGAGATTTCTTTTTGGAAAGATTGGTGCACCTCCAAACCTTTGTACATATTACTGAAGCTAAAACTAAAATTGCTACCTGAGAATCAGTGAAGGATAGTGTATGATGTAGTGCATCTTGGGTATCATACTGGCATTAGGATAAACCTCTCGAAAGATAGAGTGATGTTCAGCAATAAGTATTCTCAGTATGTTGACATGTTCTCTCTTTATTTCATACGCTGAACATATGCTGGTAATTTTCAAAAGAAGTATGAAACATTTCCATTTTCTATCTGCATCTTCGATAACATCACCAATAAAAAACGGAAGGTGAAAAGCCAGACATCCCATCTGGACTGCTATAAAACAGACAAAGATATTTTAGATTAAGCAATTAGCCTGTCTCACGAAGGTGAAATGACGTCATAAGATACTGTCAGATCTTGTCTTGTAGATTTAAACGAAAAATTTACAGTTAATGCCACTTTTTATGATTGTATTTGTAAAGTTACCACAATGCACATATGTATTGACATAGCTACCGCAATACACCGTCGCATTTCATCATTTCTATACTTTCAAACTTGAAATACGCAGTACCCCAAAAATGACGTCATGTACCCTCGTGAGAAAGCGTATTTAGCATCTTTTTGTTACATCACAAAGCCTAAGCATTTTCATACCACTTTCCTTTAACGTTTCTGTGGAATCTTGTCTCAGAACTTTTCTTGCAATAGCAATTGGTTTATTCTTTCTGTCAGGATAGTCGTATTCGTAGTCATTGATGCGTCTATTTATTTCATCTAAGGATATTAATACACGACCGCCAGAATTACCAGTGACATACCGCAGCAACAATTTCAATTCATAAGGTAGCACGCCTTCATAGAGATCATGCATGATATCATGTGGAAATTGTTTTGTAATGTCGAAGTGCTTAACCTGTCCCAAAATACTCCGTTTGGTTATTCCAAAAGTAGTTTTGACGAAGTTTTGCAAATCTGGATCTTCTGACATGTCACAAAGTTCCATATGCTTAACAAGTGTCCTTTCTTGAAACTCTTCTGCTGTAAACTAAAGCATATAAATTAAGCCAGTCGGAAATGTGCAAAACATACAAAATTTGTATTATTTTATATGGTTGGCTATAGTATGTGCCGTTTCCTAAGTAAAGACCCACGTTGTTTACTCTCTTTCGTACATTTTAGGTATATGGAATTCAGTAGACTCAGATTCAAATTAACCAGGGTATCTACTAGTTAATATCCAATTATCACTGAACAAAAAAACATTTTTACAACATAAATATTGCTTTTATTGCATTATGCACGCTGGCAATAGGCGACTGGTTATACAATCACTTAGCTAGGTGACAGCCAGGTTTGATTTAGAATGGGCAAAGAAAGAAACACAATTTCTATTGGAATAAGGACACTCTTTTTACATTATTGACCAAATCCATAAGGTCTCAGCACATTATTCTAATTAACATAATCACAGGTACTTTCAGTTTTCCTCGTTTCTGATTGGCTATATAAAAACATTGAAATTTCTAAAAGAACTATGGATATTTAGGATAAATATCAGTATTTTATCCTTAATTTCATTTTATCAGAATTACCTTTGAATACATATCATCTCCAATACACCAACAGCTCCTGCACTTTCGAAGGGAAGTTCCAACACCTTCTACATAACCAGCAACATAGTGGCTTCCAAGATTGTCTGCACAAAACGCCACCAATGCACCTCGAAAAACGCGTTCTCCATCATGAAGAATTGTTTTCCAACCGTCATCCTTAACAAAATTTACTTAAAAAAACACCTCGGACATCTACTTTATTTCCTGCAGTATATGGCTTAAATCTTTATCTTTCTTGAGAGGGTCATTTGTATTTGTTAATTCCTGACATTAATTCTTTCAGACTATATGTAGAATCAAATGCTATATTACATAGAGTAATAGTGTGAAAACTGATACACATATACCTGGGCCAATTCATTTACTCCATTTATGAAGGGCATGATCAGCTTTTCAATTCCAAATTCTCTGATGTCACATGTTTTTGCCACGGCAACGAGCTGAATAACACGAATAGATGACCTGTGCCAGGGCTTTAAGTTACCCAAAACATAGTAGAAGAAACCTTAAATTAAAACAAAAATAGGAGTTAATTAGCTGTATTTGTCAGTGGGAAGAGATACACATAGATTAGTCACTACTTCACACAAATGCAATGTTATTATTATTACATTGATATAATAGTGTTGTTTAGCCTCTAAAATCCAAGTACTTCTGACAAGGTGACAAGTGGCATGCATCAAGCCACTTGTACATAATGTATTGAAACTAGAGAGTAAACAAATATACAGAATACAATTATACAAACTTGCATATCATATTTGAATATGTGAATGAACATTACATTACTATCAGAACAGTCAGCCATGGTGTGATACTCACCGACTTTATGTTTTTTGACTTTATAACCAATTGGGTTAGTTAATTCAACATCATCGTAATATGCTATAATTTGCAATGCCTTCTTATCCACAGAAAAGATTGGGTGATTCATTGTAAGGTCACCATCGCATATATCTCTAAGAAAATCATCTTGACTTTCATGGGGATTGTCTATTTCTTCAAGTACACTTGCATTGTTCAATAGGTTCTATATGTTTAAAGTACCAATGACAGTCAGTGTGTATGTAAAAAGTAAAAAGAATGTCAGAACTTTGCCAGAATTACATGTCTTATGTACAAATTTGTAAAATAGAATCCACATATTGTGAACTTGGTTTCCGGTAAGAGCCTTTATAGACAAGTTTTGACAAGTAAACTTAGTCAGTAACTACATTTAATTAAGCTACTTTTTGGCATTTCCAAACACACACACTTGTGAATAATTATTTGAGTTCTCTTTCAAACACATATATTTTAATTATCAAAAAATTCACTTTTATTAGAGGTAATCACTGGACATAGAAAATCACACTTGCCTCCCACAACTAGTTCTCAATGACAAATAATTTTTTCTTTATGTGACTTGTTTGCTTTTAAACATTTAAAACAGTCATGTTATTAGCTGCTGTCAACATGCAAATAGCCAATGCTAACATAAAGCAATCTGTGAAGTTAAACCAGTGTTTATATTACCTTCAAGTTTTCCAAAAATGGTATATAGTATCCTAATGCAGCACATTTCATTGCCTTTCTCTTGTTTTTTACAGTTTTCCACACCAGCTTCTCACCCATATTTACAACTTGAGGAGCCTATAATATGCAATAAATGCCAAGTTATTAAACACTGACATTCACAAA
>JAODVQ020074083.1:0-17948 GCA_025400075.2 Phenganax stokvisi
AGCAATCGAGTAAGCAATATTCTGTTCAACACAAGAAATAAAATCCATATTTCCCAGCAACCATGTAATATTCTGCTTACTATATAAACATTATATAAACATGCTACAACATCACTGATTGGCCAAACATATGTCCTACGGGGTTTCTGATTGGCTTGCGAAAATGATATTTTTACACGTAAAAATATCGCATTTTTACGTGTGTTCAAATACGATTTTTCTCAGTGGCAAAAAACTCTATAACACTCATGTTTTTATAATAAATATATAAATACATATATATTATATACCATTCAAGATACCTTTGTTGCATTCACCCAGATCACGGATGTACTGAAAAAACATTTCTATTGTCATCTCGTGACCTTCAGATTCTTCAAAAACAATGATATCCTTCATTTGATCAAACTTCAACATTTTCTTGTCTGCTGTAGGAAATATGATCTCATTCATTGAATCTGAGTAGTGTGAAAAGGTGGGTTTTGGCGCATTAGTAGAAGCTACTATTAGTCCAAGATGGCGCTAAAGTATAAAATACTATAGGAAAAATTTGTAGAAGCTACTACTACACATAATGAATGAGGTGGACGTACGAGGTGGTTGATTTTGTGGCGTAGAATAGAGTGTAAGATGAACCCTAGAAATCAAACGAAGAATAATAAAGATAAAACATTGATTTTAAAGAACGCAGTTTCCAAAAGTCAAGAAAAGATGAGCCACTATTATGCCAAGAAAAATAAAGATAAAAAATTGATTTTAAAGAACGCAGTTTCCACAAGTCAAGAAAAGATGAGCAAAGCTACTACTACTACTATGCCCAAGACTCATTTAAATAAGCCACCTGCTTTAAATGTAAATATGTCGTCCAACGTTAAAAAATTTATTATAAGAAACGACAATCCTACTCAAGAACTAATCGTGACCACAAACAAACACAAGGATGTACAAAATTCGAGAAATCCATACGAACAAAATAAAGATCTTATCTATAAATATAAAGATAAGAATAAAGTCAATATATAAATATAAATATATAAATATATAAATATATAAATATAAGACGTGCAAAGGATGAGCTTATTAAGAGTTTAAGAAAACAAAGTGAGGATGATATTGTAAGACAAGTTGAGACCTTGTCTGTAGAAGAAATATTAAAAAAATTAATACAGCTAGACCCTGCTTATGTCCCCAAAGAAGATATAAGATTAAGATATTTTGAAAGTAAATATGACATAGAAAAAGAAGCCGAGATGTCTAAGATGAGGCATAAAAGACAGTGTGGGCATTGTGGTTCTACGGACTTACTTAAGATAAATCCTCATAGATCCACTTGCAGAGTTTGCTTAAGTATAATTAAGCACATGAATCTTGATTTTAGCTATCTAAGCCTACCAACCTTGGATTGTCCATGCTCGACTTCAAAATCCAAGGCGAGGGGCATGTTAGAGAAACTAGAATCCGAAAGGGTGAAATTAGAAAATGCAGAAATGAGACTCATCGACCGTGGACAAAAACTTAGAGAAAATATCTCAAGTTGAAAAAGGTCTTAAGAGAAGATCAATGATTTTCTCTTATAATAAATGAGTGAACAAGCAAAATCAATAAGCATTCGTGAACAATTACTTAAGTTGTCTTCCGCAAAAGAAATAAAATATACGCAGTCTTACATCAAGAAAGCTTTCGAGAAAGTTTTAGAACAAATATATCAAGACTACAAGCGTGATCAATTGAATAAGACTAATGATATGTTTACGGACGTAGCGATCAGGAAATTTTCGGAACTTTTACAACATTTAGAACTTATTGAAGACGCCACTGAGCTAGGACGCGAGCTTGCCGACAACGAGCCATTTAAAAAGACGTAAAATTTATTGTACAATACATTACGCCGTATATTCCTCTTATTGGTGCGTTTTCCGGAACATTAATCGTAGGTAAGCATGTGGTGAACAAGAACCTGAGCGAAGCAAACGCAAGCGAGCCTAAAAATGATATAAATAAAGAATGTCAGGAGACGACTTCAACCAAATCACAAACAGAAGCCAAGACAACCACCGACACTTAGGGGTCTTAAATGAACTCTCAAATAAAACTAAAGCATTAGACCTATCACTATCAATGGAGACTCATCATTATACACCATTCAATATGATTATAGCAGGAATGACTTGTTGTGGGAAGACCTACTACTTATTAAGAATGCTAGAAGACCACTACCTAGGCTATTTTGATTATATATTTTTGATTTTTCCCACTTATGAGTATAATAAGACTTATCAAGCTTGGTCTTACGACTAAGATGAAAATTTTATCACGGTGAACTGTGAGCAAGACGACGTCGATTCTTTTTTAAGAATGATCGTAGAATTCGCCAAAGGAACCAACAGTTTGATTATCCTAGACGATTGTGCTGCAACAAAGTTTGGAAAAAGTAGAACATCAGAGCTAGTCAAGCTTGCGTTTTCGGCAAGACATTATGGTTTAAGCACCATCGTGATCACGCAACAATTAACCTCCATAGCAAAACCTTATCGCAAAAATATTCAAGATTAGTTTGTTTTTACAATTCATCTAAAAAAGATATGGAGCTCATTTTTGATGACTATTTAGGGCATGTGTCTAAGGAGGAGAAATCTACCATCCTACGAGAAATAAGAAACATAAAATATGCAAAATTGTTGATTTCATTGAGGTATCCTTATGAGCACCTTGTGGAATACGATATTGAGTGAGGCGAATAAATGAACAACTTTTTAAGTTATTCATTTTACTGTGGCGCTTGCCCATGTTGTTTGCTGGTTTTAATGTCGGTTGTGGAAGTATCATTATAATCGAATCTCGTATTCAGTATAAGTTTAGTTCCATTTCTTCCAAATCTCGAAGTACACTCACAAGATTTATTAATTCTTATTTCTTTTATGATATGCCCAGAACGATCTGGATCTGGAATAAAACGCTCCATTCGTTCTGTGTGTATGCAGTTTCCCATTTATTTAAAAAAAAAAAAGAACCAGTTTTTTGCTTTAATAATGAACATTTCTATCAACTTGTTTTTAAAGTTTAGAAGTCCATTGCTAATCACAAAGATCTTAGCTAATACGTTTGCACTCGTGGCTTTCTTTTTAATCTCGAACAAGATTCCATTTTGGGTGTTGACTAATTTTTTTCCAGCTCCAACCACATGTTTATCCTCGGTAGTTTTAAGATCTATTACTAACGCAAATTTGTCTTTAAAGAACTTTCTTATGGTCATCTCGCTACATGACTGACAATCTGCACGATCGTTTTCGAAGAATCTCTTGGCTTCTGTGTACAGGTTTGCTTTCTGCACACCTTGACTATACACTTGATTAGGCACTCCTTCGATGGTAATTTTGACAGATTCGATATTCGGATAAACGTATTCTTCTCTGTCGGTCTCGGTCTTGTTTCTAAGTAACATCACGACCGCACTCATGCTTCTCCGAGGTAAGTTTATGGTTTCGTTGATCAATGTACTAGCTTTATCCCATTCCACTGTTTTCATCAAAGTTGAATGTTCAAAACTCAAAGATCTCCCAACGTCATACCCAGAAATAGCTTCTCCAGCCAAAGACTCATTATCGATCGTCTCATATTCTAATTCTATGTTCTTTAATGTGTATCCTTCTACAGATTCCCCACTTTGAGCTTTCATGATTTTGTCGGCACTAGATAAGGTAACTTTGTATTGAAGATTATGATTCATCGAGAAAGGCGCCAACAGTCCATGATCTCCCAAGACTTTATCTAATTTTATTTTTTGCTTCGACCCTAGCACTTCTGCAACTAATGCGTCTGAGACCTTCTGTGTAGTTCCAGTCTTGGCTCCTTGATCATCTCCTGACAATTATTTCCGAGTGTTTTCATTAGCAATTCCAAAATCTACTCTCTCGTTTGTCACACGTTCGGGCAGCCAAAGATCTTTGTAAACTTCCAGGTCTAAGTGTCCCGTGTTGTCGAAAACTGTCTCGCCTCCCATGCTAACGCTTAGTTTTTCTATCAAAAGTTTTCCAAGATTGTTCAAGAACCAAGATTTATCATTGTTATTTTTAAAGTCAAACCTTAAATTCATACTATGAGGTACCAGACAGTAGTCAGCTTTTAGTCTTGGTATGTCTACGTAGATTTCTTCTTCAGGGTTTGCTTTGTTTGGATTAAAAGTAATAACATGTTTCGTACGATGTCCTTTAATATTACTCATTTTATATTTTCTAAATCCAAGAACCAAATGGGATTTGCTCGTGTTCATTTATTTATGTAAGAAAAAAAAATTTAGTTTATTATTTTTATTTTTTATGAGCTACGTAAGGCTCATTTCTTACGGTTTTTATACATGTCGTACACAAACCAAGTCAATGCTAATGCAAGGATCCACAAGTTTTGAGCTACAAAGCTTACACCTTTTGCACCGAATTTTACGATACTGTTAACGATATTAAATACTTCAGCAGCAATGGGTCCCAAGGTTTTTCCTAAGTCTGCCACCGCTTTTGCAAACCTCGAAATACCTCGAGCTCCTTTTTTAACAACAGATCTCACATTGACCACCGCGGTCGTAATGATTCCTCGAATAGCGATGGCAACTCCAGATAATCCTAATAAGTTTTGTTTAGCCGATTTTTTAAACTTTTCATATCGGTTGAGGTCGTTAAGCTCAGTTTTTTTCTCTATAATGTCTTGAGTTTCTGGTTCTACGGTTCTGATGTCGTTTTCTAGTCTTAGCTTGTTGGCAGAGAGTCTAGCTATTTTTTCCAAGGTGTCGTTCAAAGCTTCTTTTTCACAATTGGTTTCTTGTAATTTTTTTAGTCTCCAATGATCAGCTTCGTTGTCTAAGTTTTCGAATTTTCCTCCATTGCTTGACCCTCGGGCATATCTAGATATCCACGAGCTTGTCTTAATTCTTGAGTTGTCAATAAGGATCTCTTACTAACGCTCGTTTCTAGTTCTTCTAATATACCGTCTATTTTTGCTTGTAGCTCTTCTACAGAGTCTCTACTAACTTGTGATATGATTTCATCTAAGTTATTAGTGTCCATGGTGTCTAATTCTATATTTTCTTCGATTTGACCTGATACCGTACCATAATGCTCGGCTTTAGCTCTTCTAGACAAGTTTATAAACTCATTTATGGCTTCTTTATTTTTTTGGTTTTCCGAATAACTAAAATCTCTAGCTCCTCTAACTATGAGTAGTTTTCCTTTGAATTCTGCTCCTAAAACTCGTCCTTGTTTACTTAGTCTTATGTTAAACTTTTCTAAGAGTTCTTTAGAAGCAGGTCCATCTTTTTTATTAACGGTGTGTTTTAAAAAGTTTAATAGAAAGCGTTTTTTATCAAACGTTTCAGCTCTTTTCACATCTGCAACATCTTTTTTTGAGTTTGGAAGCTTGACTTCTTCGTATGTGTTGTCCAAATTCATGTCAGGCTCTATTGGGTCGGTGTTTGGTTCTATAAAAGAACTTTTGTTTAACCAGTCTTCTAAGTCTTCTTCAAGCTCTCTATCTATATTATCATCTTTAAGATTTTTTTTGACTTTCTCCATCTCATTCTCAATCTTATCCATTTCGATCTCATCACGTTCACGAGCAAAGTCATCATAGTCGTAGTCTTTAAATTCTACGTCCATTTATTTAAAGATCTTTTATCTCAGATTTCTTTACCCAAGAATTGTGTCTGTTGTCATAACCTAACCATTTGACCAAAGCCATATTACCTCTTGTTTTTAATACTTTTTCTATCTTGTAAACGTCGTCTTGCTTATCCACAGGTGAGAGTTCTTCTTCGTAAAACTTACCCAACATAGGTTCGTTATCTGTTATGTCTTTGATTTCATAAGTGGTAGGATCTCCTCTAAACACTTTAGAAATCTTAAATATTTCTTCTGTGAAATTAGCTTCATGTCCCTTCTCAAAAAAATTCTTATATTTGCTGACTCTTACTTTATCATCAATCTTAAATTTAGGCAAGGGGTATTGTCCAGTCCAATGACCATACAACGTTAGCCACACTTCTTCTGCATTAGACTCGTTCACATCAGCAGGTTTCATGTGGATAGTTCCATGTTTAGTATGGTTATAGTTATAAATGAACTCGTCTAGAACATCGATCCATTTATAGGTTCCCTTAGAAGAGAAATATTTCCACATAATAGTTTTTAAGGCTCTGTTAAACCTTTCAACAATAGCAGCTTTTATGTTGTGGGATTCTAAGAGACTTTTCACGCCCACGTTGTAGAACTCCTTACCTTCATCAAACTGAACCACGTTGGGGTATTTTCCAAATCTTGTTTTAAATTCATTTAATAGTTCTCCCACAGCTTTTGTCATATGTTGGGTATCCTTTTTTTGTACGGGAGCAGCAAAAGCATATCTAGACAAGATCTCGACCTCCACCAAGATCCAGTTATAATTTTCGTTCCTATATCTTAGTTTGCTCATATCGACTAGGTCTAATTGTAGTTGTTCTCCGAACTTGTTCACGTAGGTTTGGTTAAAGACTCAAGACACTTATATGAGACATAAATCTATCGTTAAAAAATACAAAACACAAAAAACCTACGTTAACGATTTCGGTTAACAATTACAGCTAGATCTCATCAATATGAGTAAGCTTCGTTATAAAAACGAAAGTTACAACTGGATCTTAACAGGTGTGGAGGTCTTGTCTAGATTTGGTTTTGCAATTCCGGTACGTATAAAAGACACTCAAAATATGACCCACGCTGTTGAAAAACCATTAAAAGAATTTAAATCTAGGTTTTTGAGCTACCCAGACAAAATTCAATTCAATGAAGGTAAAGAATTTTAAAACGTGGGAGTAAAAAGACTTTTAGAACCTCGTGATATAAAATATTTTTCTACGAGGTTGGATAAAAAAGCCACTATAGTCGAACGCTTCAACCAAACCTTAAAAACGATCACGTGGAAATATTTTTACTCTAAAGGAAACTACAATGGATCAACGTTTTAGACCAATTTGTGAATAATTATAATAACACAAAACAATAAACGGTTTTGATGGAACCCATCAATGTCAATAAAAATAATTCAGAACAATTTGGTCAACTTTATATGGACTATGGACCGGTCAATTTCCACTTCCGCGTTATAAAATTGGGCAAAAAGTTAGAGTAAGCAAATACAAGAATTTTTCGAAAAAGGATACCAAGCTAATTTTATGGAGGAAATCTTTAAAATTTATAAAATCTTTAGAGGTGACCATACGATGTATGAAATTAAAGATATTATGGATGATAAACCTATCTTAGGAAAATTTTACAAAGAAGAACTTTCTCCAGTCAATAAAAAAGACGATATTTACAGAGTTGAAAAAGATTTAAAGACTCGTGGGAATATGGCTTTAGTCAAATGGTGGGCATACGATAATAGACATAATTCTTGGGTCAAAACATCTGATCTACAAAATGTATAAAAATCCTTTCTAAATAAACGGATGCAGAATTTAAAGACTTCGACAATGATAATATTGCTCGTGAACATGAAGAAATCGAAATGAATAAGTATGATGACAAAACACTTGAAGAAAGTGTTATAGGAAACGACCTACTGGAAGACCCCGAAAGCAATGAGACTTCTTTTACAGCACCAGATATATCACACTTCATGTGATAATAAAAATAATACCTTGCAATGCTAGAAATAGTATTTGGTTGTGCCAGCGCTGCGCTCTTAGGTTGGTTCGCTACGTTCAAGTGTTCTATCGACATTCCTCCTAAATAACTTAAAACATAAGCAGCAACTAAGCTCGTAAAATAAGGATCATCGATGTAGTTAAATTTTATTTTTCTAATATCGTTGACGTAATGCTCGTCTTTTTATAAGGAATCTATTTCTGTTTTTAAGCTCGTTTCGAGGGGATCTAGCTTATACGTGAAATAGTCGTCTTCGTTGACGTAGACCTTAAATGTCGTAAAATTAGTTTTAGAATTATTTTCTAACTTCAAGCCTACCACGGTTCCAAAATGATTCCATAAAGCTGGGTCCATGCTCTGACTAGTTGTTCTTCGATTTTCTTGTTACTAATACCTAAATCTTTTAACATTCTAGGGTTGTTTTTCACCATAACACTTTCTATGATGTAATTAGCATAGGAGGATCTTTTCCAGTATATCTCATCAACAAGTTTTAGACCATGCTCAGTCGTGGTCGCATTTGGGTATTTTTTAATAAACCTTTGTTCTGCTTCGGGGTATTTCCAAGTCTCAATAAGTTCCATGGCTTGGTCGTAGTCTTTTCCATAATATTCCTTAAACATGGGATACAACTGAGGAAAAAGTCTGTCAGAAATAATTTCCATTTATTTAGAAAAAAAACTTTTAAATAAATGACCTACAAGCTAACCGTGCGTATTGAAAACTGAAACAAGGAAATTCTTCTAGATAGAAACCTAAGACTAAACGATCACTTGTTCGTCGAGACAGCTACAATTTTTTGGAACTTTAAAAACGTCAAAGACAAGTATAAAATATTTAAAGTCAGAACAAAAAACGTACAACTCGATGAGGGCTACTGGACCTTTATCAACCTGGTCAAGAAACTGAAAACCGAAGACATCGAGCTCTCGAGCAAGCAAGGCAACCAGGTACAGATCTTCCACCCATCAAAAAACATAGACTTGTACTATTAGGATTTCCTCTTAATAAAAAAATAAATCATTACGAACGAAGAGTGAGAATCCAGCCGACATAAACCTTGGCTTAAAATACGTCACGATAAGTTGCGATGCTGTGGACAAGTCTAGGAATCTCATCGATGGAAAATTAAGTTCTTCCATAATAACCTTACCCATCATGACGACACATAGTTTAAACGGATCCGTGACTCATTACAAAGACATCGAAAGTTCCGTTCCAATACGCAGAGGAATTTATAACAAACTGAATTTTGATATTAGTACCAATACAAGCAACGTTGATATAGGATTCGTATTGTTAGAAATCTATCTACAATAAATGAGCACGAAAACGAGCAAAGCGAGTCCAAGCCCAAACGAGGTGAGCCTGAGCAAAGACGAGCACACTGAGTTGTGCCCAAGCGGTTTCAAAAAAGAACAAGAACTTCGGAACCTTTGCTATGATCCCAAGTCTGGATATAAAGGTATAGAATCGCTCTACAGAAAAGCCTTAGAAGATGGGTTAGTTATTACCAGAGCACAAATAAGATCCTGGCTAAGGAGTCAAGACACCTATACTAGATATAAGGCCATCGCGAAAAAATAAAAGATGCAAAAAACTTACGTGAACGAGCTTGGAGAAAAACTACAACTCGATCTCGTCGATATGAGCAAACTAAGATACAAAAACGAAAACTACAACTGGATCTTGATTGGGGTCGAGATTTTGTCTAGGTTGGCTTTTGCAGTTGCAGTTCGTAAAAAAGACACTCCACACATGACTGAAGCCGTAACAGAGGTTTTAGAATAGTACAAGTTGAGGTTCAAAAAACTTCCTGATAAAGTTCAATTTGACGAAGGTAAGGAATTTTACAACGTGGGTGTGAAAAACTTGTTGGAATCCCATGACATAAAGTATTTTAGAACTCGTTCAAACAAGAAAGCTGCCATCGTCGAGCGTTTTAATAGAACCTTAAAATCGATGATGTGGAAATATTTCTATTCTCTAAAGGAACCTAGAAATGGATCGACGTGCTAGGCGAGTTCGTTCATAATTACAACAGTACTAAACATGGTACTATCATGATGAGACCTGCTGACGTAAATGAGTCTAACACAAACCAGGTATGGATGACCGTATACGGACATTGGACTGGAAAATACCCCCTGCCTAAACTTAAGATTGGTGAACGTGTGTGAGTAAGCAAGTATAAAAATTTTTTTGAAAAAGGATACGAGGCTAATTTCACCGAAGAAATTTTCGAAATAGCAAAGATTTTACGAGGAGATCCCACCACGTACGAAATCAAAGACATTACGGACGACGAACCTATTTTAGGTAAATTTTACGAAGAAGTCTCACCCGTGGATAAACGAGACGACGTTTACAGAGTAGAAAAAGTCTTAAAGACCAGAGGTAATATGGCTTTGGTCAAATGGATGGGATATGAAAACAGACATAATTCCTGGGTTCGGAAGAGCGATATAAAAGACCTTTGATTTTTCTCTAAATAAATGGATGCAGAATTTAAAGACTATGATTTCGAAGATTATGCAAGTAAACGTGATTAGATCGAGATGGATAAGTTTGAAAATGAGATGGAAAAAGTTGAAGAAACTTTAAAAGATGATAATATAGATAGAGAGCTTGAGGACAGTTTGTTAGAAGATAATTATGATATAGACAAAAACAAAGAAACTACGTTCATAGAACCCGAGCCTGGTGATAATGATCCAACGGAGGAACCCAACTTAGAACAGTACAATACTTTTGACGAACTTGATACTCTAGAAATAGGTAAAAAAATAGGAAATATAAGACAAATCGAAGAAAATATCAAATTAAACGACATGAACGCAGATAATCTAGATAAAATTACATCACAGATTATTACAGGCTTTAACAACAAACTAAAACCCATAGTAGAAAACCGAATAGGATTCACAGAAAATAGTGAAGCGAAAGCTTATGTATCAAAGAAAAAACTCAAAATGGTTAAAAGATACTTAGACATACCTGAGGGTCAAACTGCAGAGGAAAAAATAAAATACCTAAACGAAGAAGCCGAGCGTTGGAAAGCAAGACAACAAAAAGCAACAAGCGTTAGGGAGGAAGCCGTGTACGATAAGCTAGAAAAAATAGCCAAACTGTCCGCCGACACACTAAGACTAGAAAACAACATCAGAACTGCAGAGATCGAAACCCAAGACATTATCCAACAAGAAGTCGAGCTTAATGACTTAAATCGCTTCGAAAAGTTTAAAAAATGGGTTCGAAAAAACTCTGTAAAATTAGGTATTAGCGCCGGTGTTGCTAGTACCCTCATCACCATAGGAGGAATCGTCACAAACATAATGAGTACGACTAGATCCACCGTTAGCAGCGGATCCAACGCTGTGAATAATCTCTTGAAAGAGGTGAAAAAAATGGAAAAAAACATAGAAAAAAAGATAAAAGAAATGGAAGAAAAAATAGAAAACGCGGACGACTAAACAAAGAACATGGAAAAAAAGGAAGAAGACGCCGGTAAAAAAACAGGATCGATCGCTAGTTTGATCGGCGGGGTCATTGGTATGATATTAAATATCATTAGTAAGATCTTAAGCTTAACTGCAAAAGGCATAAGTTTTATAGCTCAAAACTTGTGGATCCTTGTATTAGCATTGACTTGGTTCGTGTACGATACGTATAAGAACCGTAAGCAGCATAAATATAGTGCTAAATAATATTGACGAAGTTTGTTTTTTTTTCCATAATAAGAGAACACAAGCGAATCTAACTTGGCTCCTGGATTTAGAAAACATAAAATGAGTAATATTAAAGGACATCGTACGAAACATGCTATTACTTTTAGTACAAACAAAGCAAACCCAGAAGAAGAAATTTACGTAGACATTCCAAGACTAAAACCAGATTCATGCTTGGTGCCTCATAGTATGAATCTAAGGTTCGACTTTAAAAACAAAAACACCAAGTCTTGGTTCTTGAACAATCTTGGAAAACTTTTGATCGAAAACCTAAGCATTAGCGTGGAAGGTGAAACAGTTTTTGACAACACGGGACATTCGGAGCTCGAAGTTTACAAACATCTTTGGCTTCCCGAACGTGTAAGAAACGAGAGGCTTGATTTTGGAATTGCCAATGAAAACACTCGGAAATTACTTTCTGGAGATGATGGTGGAGCTAAAATGAGGAATGAGGAAAAAGTCTCGGACGCGCTAGTCGCAAGGGTCCTAGGATCGAAGCAGAAAATCAAATTATATAAAGTCTTGGGGATCACGGATTACTCGTGCCTTTCTCAATGAATCATAATCTTCAATATAAAGTCACCTTACCTAGTGCTAATAAAATCATGAAAGCTCAAACTAGCGAAAGCGTCAAGGGATACACTCTGGAAAACATAGAACTCGAGTACGAGACGATTGATAATGAGTCTTTGGCGAGAAAAGCTATTTCGGGATACGAACTTGCAAGATCTTTGGGTTTTGAACATGCTACTCTTTTTAAAACAGAAGAATGGGATAAAGACAGCACTTTGATTAACTAGACCATAAACTTACCTCAAAAAGCATGGCTGCAGTCGTGATGTTATTTAGAAACAAGACCGTGACCGACAGCGAAGAATACGTTTATCCAAACATAGAATCTGTTAAAATTACCATCGAAGGTGTGCCTAATCAAGTATATAGTCAAGGTGTTCACAAAGCTGACCTGTACACGGAGGCTAAACGGTTTTTCGAAAACGATCGTCCCGATTGTCAATCGTGTAGCGAAATGACAATGAGGAAGTTCTTTAAAGATAAATTCGCATTGGTAATAGATCTTAGAACAACTGAGGATAAACATGTGGTTGGAGCTGGAAAAAAATTAGTCAACACTCAAAACGGAATCTTGCTGAAGGTCAAAAAGAAAGCCACGAGTGCGAACGTATTAGCTAAGATTTTTGTTATCAGCGATGGGCTCTTGAACTTTAAACACAAGTTAGTCAAGAACGTGCATTACTAAACATAAAAATTCTTATTCTTAAATAAATGGGAAATTGTATTCGTAAAAATCATATAGAACGAACCATACCAGATCCCGAATGTCCTGGAAGAATTATTAAAGAAGAAGAAACCGTCATCACTTGTGGATGTACTGGTAGGGTTTGAAAAAATGGACATGGAATACGTTTTAATGCGGATCTTAATTTTGACAACATGACCACATCAAGAGCTGAGCAAAAGGACAAAGCCAATATGTAATGCCTTAATTAAGCAGTTAAAATGTATAATTTTGTAAAGAGTTATACATCTTTTTTTCTACTACCACAATCTATAATGGCTACAAATCGGGATCCCCGACCCGAAGCTTTATTCAGTACAAGAATCTATTATGGCTATGGGTCGGGATCCCCAACCCGAAGCCTTATTCAGTATAAGAATCTATGATGGCTACAGGTCGGGATCCCCGACCCGAAGCTTTATTCAGTATAAGAATCTATTTTTTTTTCTACACAGCTACACGGTGTTCATAGGGGTGTCTTAACGAAATCTCCAACCTTGCATATTTTGTGCTTTGTAGGATGTCTCAGATGTTTGCTTTTTCCTCTTTAGACAAGTGCCCTAAATTGTCGTCAAAAATAAGTTCCATATTTTTTCTAGATGGATTGTAAAAACAAACTAATTTTGAAATATTTTATCGATAAGGTTTTGCGATGGAGGTTAATTGTGTCACCACGATGGTGCTTAAACCATAATGTCTTGCCGAAAACGCCAGCTTGACGAGCTCTGACGTTCTACTTTTTACAAACTTAGTTGCAGCACAGTCGTCTAGGATGATCAGGCTGTTGGTTCCCTTGGCAAATTCTACGATTTGTCAAAAAAGGTTCGACGTCGTCTTGGTCGCAAGATATAACGATAAAGTTTTCATCCTTATCATAGGGCCAAGATTAATACGTCTTGTTCCATTCATAGGTTGGACATATTAAAAAAATATAATCAAAATAACCAAGGTCGTGGTTCTTGAGCATTCTTAACAAGTAGTAGGTTTTTCTAGAGCAGGTCATTCCTACTATGATCATATTAAAAGGTGTGTTAGTGTCCGCATTTGCGTTAATTTCTGGTGTAATAATAGCCTTTGACTTATTTGAGATCTCGTCTAAGACTCGGAAGGTTCTAGATTCGGTTCTTGTTGCTCGCTCGTTTGTGATTCTTGTTGGGCTGGTTCGCTCAGGTTTTTTGAACATTGTTTATTACTAGTAGTCTTGCTCACATTATTAACAACATGCTTACCTACGATTAATGTTCCGGAAAACACGCCAATAAGCAAAATATATGGCGTAATGTATTCTACGATAAATTTTACGTCTCGTCTAAAGGGCTCGTTGTCGGCAAGTTCGCGGGCAAGGTTGGGGGCGTTTTCGATGAGTTCTAAATGTTGCTAAAGCTCCGAAAATTTCCCGATTGCTACGTCCGTAAACATATCATTAGTCTTGTTTAGCTGATCGCGGGTGTAGTCTCGTAGGATTTGTTCTAGGGTTTTTTCCGAAGCTTTTTTGATGTAGGACTGCGTGTATTTTATTTCTTTTGCAAAAGCGAACTTAAATAATTGTTCTCGGATGCTTTGTTTAAGTTGCTCACTCATTTATTTAAAGAAAACCACCGCGAAAAATAAATGATGCGTAAGCAAGCTAGCCAATCGAAATCTAGCTTTTACGGGTAACCTGTTACGTGCTTAACAACGGCTTGTTCACTTGTCCCTCGTTACTGAAGAAAATTGATTTTTTGATTTCATTTTAGAATTTTATTTCAAAAATTTCTCAGCTGTGAAGAATTTTCACAGTAGTGGGGGACAAAATCAACAAAAAGCTGTAAGCTGATTGGTCGTTCGTTGCTAAGGTGCGCCATGTGGAATTTTAACATGGATAAGAATCGATTAGAGCTCTTACTCGTGAAGGAAAAAGAACTGGAAAAAGACTTATGAAAAAAAGATATAAGTTGAGGGAGCGAATGCGTGAAGTAGAGATAAAAATGAGAACCATGAGCGCAGAAATTGCAAAGTCAGAAGCCAAAATAGAACGCTTAAAACAACAAATCGAAGAGACAGACTCGTTCTAGTTTAAGATTTTTTAATAGTTTCTCCGTATGTTTGTCGTTTTTAAAAATCAAGTTTTTAACGTTTGGTGACTACATTATGATTCTGCGAATGAGCCGTAATATTATCTTTTACTATTTTGAGGCTTGACCCTTTACCGACGACGTAATAGTAGCTTATACTTTGAGGTCAAGAAGAATACTATAAAAAGTGCTGACTCAGCAAAAAAGTGTCAGGGATCTCGACCCGTAGCCATCATAGATTCTTATACTGAATAAAGCTTCGGGTTGGGGATCCCGACCCTTAGCCATCATAGTAAAGTATATTTTACTATTGTCTTAAAATTCTCGAAACTCATTAAAGCTAGGAGGCGCATACCTCTAAGAAAAAGTGCTGACTCAGCAAAAAAGTGTGCCAGAACCAGCAAAACTACCTTACTTTAAAAAAGTACTGATGACAGTCAGTGTGTATGTGAAAAGTAAAAAGAATGTCAAAACTTTGCCACAATTAGATGTCTTATGTGAACTTGGTTTCTGGTAAGAGCCTTTACAGACAAGTTTTGACAAGTAAACTTAGTCAGTAACTACATTTAATTAAGCTACTTTTTGGCATTTACAAACACACACACCCGTGAATAATTATTTGAGTTCTCTTTCAATCATATATATTTAATTATCAAAAATTCACTTTTATTTAAGGTAATCACTGTTCCATCGAAAATCACACTTGTCTCTCACAACTCAGAAGTGTAGCACCTCTCGTAAGGTCTACGTTCATTGGCTGAGAGCATGAAAGATGGAGCAAAGGGATCAGTCCAATCTCAACGCTAGTCATCGGAGAGGGAAACCCGCAAACATTGCAAAGACCATTTCAACATGGCGGATGATATGCATTACAACCACCTAACTTTCTTAAATTTTTTACTTAAAACAACGGCTGTTCTTTCACTGTTACAGATTAGTGTAGTTTTTGCCCAGGAGAACGGTAGTAACCAAATGTTAGTTACTACACATAGTAAAACGTAGCGAATGCGGAAATTTTTATTTCACAACTTTTAAATTAAAATTTACTTCCTTGCATACAAAATTTTGCCCACCGTCCTAGTTACTACCTGGCAGCCTTTCTACTGCTGGAAAACTGGAATGGATAAATAGCAGAAGAAATTCAAAAGTGCCAAAAAAATTTTTGCTGCTAGAAAGTGATGACACACGACACTGACCACAGAAAAGTTTCATCACTGATAACAATTTATTTAAACATAAAGCATACCGGAATTTTGTATGAATAACCACAGATAATGTACAATTGAATTAGAGAAAACTATTTGATGATAGGGTTTGTAGTTTAAAAGTTTATAACATTACTGGAGTTTCATAAACCTACCTGGAATTCGTATCCATAGCCACAAAATAATGTACAATTGAATTAGAAAGAAATATTTGATAATAGGCTATTGTCACGTTTAACCTGAACGTTACTCAAATTGCACGAGCTCGAAGTCTTCTAAATCCAGCTACTAGTAGCTGCAGGTAATGTAAAATTGAATTAGAGAGAACTATTTAATGATAGAGTAGACAAAAACGTTAGCAGAGTTACAAACATAAAACATACCAGAGTTTGATATGTATAATTACAGACAATAAATAAGAAATAGAATGAAATATGTGATGATAGGGTGTCGTATTTACTAGAGTCACAAATACAAGGTATACCGAAGTTTGGTATTTACCACCACCAATAATATTCAATTGAATTGAAGAGAAATAATTGATAATAGGGCGTGGCATTTTGATAGTCCAGAAAGTTATTGGATTGAAAGTATAAAGCATACCTGAATTTGGTACATATAAATAATTGATGATGACTGGATATCGTATTTATCATTGTTAAAAACGTGTTACTTGCTCCTCTGCATATAACATGCCGAGCTTTGCCAAACATCACCATGCAAAAATCCCCAATCAGAGCAATGTAATTTTTGGATAAGAAACAGTTTTTTACTTCAAATTCACCTGACCATGGTTTTGTTTGAGATTTAACCAAAGAATACCTGTAATACCAACATCTCAACTATACGTTTGGTATTATACAACAATGTTTATTTTACTTTTTTTTTGTTCATTGAAGCCCCAATTTTTGAGGCTTTAGAAGAACCAACCAGAATTTTAGAGATCAGTCATTTGTTTAACTTGTTTTTGCATTTGGTCAGCGGTAATCCGGAAGTCAGGTTGCACCTGGTTGCAACCCCTGAAATATATACATCTGGACTGCTTGCTGCTATGCTTTTTGACTTGAGGCTTGTATTGCGTGGTCAATTGAAAGTCACGAAGGCTGATGAGTATGAGAGTATTTTGACCTGATTAAGACATCGCTGACTCTTCAAGTAAAGTCGGCAATACTGGTCAGTGGCCGACTTCATAAGTAAACACTCTCATAATTTCGACCATTTTGGACCACGCTTTTTGATGCCAAGCAAACAGTCCAGTGGTCGTACCCAGTGAATTAAACACAACTGAAACGATAACTTCTATGTTTTTGTTCTACGATCGCTCAGTGGATTGGCTGAAGCCAATTTGAAGGTCAAACGCGAGAACTGTGAAATAAATATTCTGTTTTAAAAAGACTAACTAGTCTAAAAGAGTGGTAATCAGTGGAAAGCTTGTTTTTCAGAAAAAAGACAAGAAAATCGTACCTTTTAGATGCAAAATTCAATTCTAAAAAATAAAACGTGGCTTGTGGGGTAGTTATAAGTGTTATACACATTTGTCAGTGAAAAACTTCAAGGTGTCAGCTGCATTTTCGCGATATCGCCCAAATTTTGAACGTGCCGAACGAAACTTCAGTTGCTAAAAATGCTTTTTTATAAAGCGTCAGTAAGGTTGAAACGCATTTAACTTTGTTTTTGTGATATGCTACTTTAGAGTAACAGGAAACACCGAACAAAAAAGTATTTTTTTACCCCTGACGCGCAATGGCGGCCATCACTTTGGCTTCAAAGATAGCAGCAAAACATAGGAAGGCCAGTAAAATCAGTAAATATGTAAAACTAGGGATCCAAGGATAGTGCAAAGTTTCTTCAGGCAAACGCTGATGAACACGCATAAGGAAAAGCTCTGCAATATTGCCTCATAGGTGACTTGTCACTTTGAATGTTAAAGTAGTTAATATTAGGAACTGTCGTACTGATTTAATTTTCAAAAGTGTTTGAACACTCTTTGAGCC
>JAODVQ020074189.1:0-17940 GCA_025400075.2 Phenganax stokvisi
TCATTTGATAAACTCTCCAAAAATCAAAGCTATTATCTCGTTTGTTTTGCTTGATGATGTTCTCAAAACGCAGGAAATAGCATTTTTGAGACTCTAATTTTCAAAATTTCCCGGGGGAGCATGCCCCCAGACCCCTTAGAAGTTCTCGTGCCTTTGGCGCTCATTGGGCAGACTGACGTCTGCCGCTCCCTCCCCCACAATTTTGAATACATGAGCAGGACTGCACGCATTGACCCTGGCTTCGCCACTGCAGCAAGCCACAAACTTCCTTACTACCAGATGTGACTCCACCCTCCACACAATTGCCAAGTGGAAGTACATCATTGTATCTGACTTCACCATTGCTTTCTATCAGATACCGCTTGCAAAAAGGTCCATGAAGTTTTGTGGCGTCGCAACCCCATTTCGTGGCGTCAGAGTCTACATTTGCTATGCACTGGGTATGCCAGGTTCTGAAACAGCCGTCGAAGAGTTGATGTGTGGTATACTTGGTGACTGCTTGCAAGATGGTATTGCGGCTAAGCTAGCAGACGACTTGTACTGTGGTGCTGATTCCCCGGAAGAGCTTCTTGTAAAGTGGAAATGAATCCTGGAAGGCCTTCAACGAAACAACATCAAGCTATCTCCTGCCAAAACTACCATATGCCCTCGTAGCACTATGATTCTTGGATGGGTTTGGACTCAGGGGTGCCTATCTGCCAGCCCACACTGCATTGCAACTCTCTCATTATGCCCACACCCCGAAACAGTACGTGGTCTCCGTTCCTTTATCGGAGTGTATAAAGTCCTCGGGCGGGTCCTTGCTCAATGCACACACATCATTGCACCACTGGAGAACGCTATATCGGGACAACAGTCACGCGACAAGATCAATTGGACCGACGCCCTGTCTCAGCAGTTCCAATCTGCACAGCATGCCCTCACTACGAGCAAATCCATCACCCTTCCGAGACCATTTGACCCTCTCCGAATTGTAACTGACGGATCAGTAACAAAATGAGGCATCGGAGCGACCCTCTACGTAACACGCAATGGAAAGCTGTCCCTCGCTGGATTTTGCAGCGTGAAGCTACGCAAGCACCAAGTGAATTGGTTACCTTGTGAAATTGAGGCCGTAAGCATCGCTGCCGCAGTGAAGCATTTCAGCCCCTTTCTCATTCACTCCCGCCATACTGCGTGTATCCTCTTGGATAGCAAGCCATGTGTCCAGGCCATTGAGAAACTACGCCGTGGGGAGTTTTCAGCCAGCCCTTGGGTTACGTCCTTTTTATCTGTCGTGAGCCGGTAGCAAGCAGATGTACGACACCTAGCAGGATATGCCAGCCTACCCTCAGATTTTTCCAGCAGAAACGCACCTGAGTACTCCGAACCAAACTGCCAAATCTGTACCTTTATCTCGACAACGGAAGACTCTGTTGTTCGTGCAACTTCAGTTAGCGACATCCACAACCTGTCCAAGCTTCCTTTCATGACACGTCCTGCCTGGATCCAAATCCAGACCGAGTGCCCCGATTTACGCAGAACACATGCTCACCTGAAACAAGGCACTCGCCCCTCTAAGAAGCAGACAAACATAAAGGACATCAAACGCTACTTGAACAGCGCTTTCATTGCTAAAGATGGCTTACTCGTCGTCCGCAAAACTGATCCCTTATTCCCACCAACTGAGTTGATTGTTATCCCTCGTTCAGTCCTCGACGGCCTTGTAACAGCCCTACACATCAAGCTAGATCACCCATCGAAACACCAATTACAACTAGTAATGAAACGCAACTTTTACGCCCTAGACATGCAAGGCGCCATTAACCATGTCTGCGAGTCGTGCCATACTTGTGCCTCACTACAAAAGCTCCCACCCCAAGTGGTGCAACACTCTACGGAGGACCCACCCAAAGTTGTCGGAGTGTCTTTCGCAGCAGACATTCTCAAATGCTGTAAACAAACCATCTTAGTTCTTTGAGAAACCACAACATCCTACACTACTATGTCCATCATCCCCGACAACAAAGCGAACACCCTTCGCCATGCCCTCAGAAGTCTATGTAGCATACTACATCCTTTGGAAAACCCACCTGCCATAATACGAGTCAATCCTGCTCCTGGCTTTATTGCTTTAAGAAACGACCCTACGCTCAACAGATATGGCCTATTGTTGAAGATTGGTCACCCCAAAAACATCAATAAGAACCCGGTCGCCGAAAAAGCCATCTCCGAGTTAGAAGAAGAAATCCTGCGCCAAGCCCCCAACTGCGGCCCAATACCGACATTGACTCTCGCTATTGCAACCTCTCGACTCAATTCATGACTTCGTAGAGAAGGTCTTTCAGCTCGCCAGCTTTGGACTCAGAGAGACCAGTTCAGCCATGATCAACTTCCACTGTCTGACCGTCAACTAATCCTCAAACAACACCAGCAACGCAAGACCAACGACCCGTATAGCGAGAAGTCCAAAAACAGAACCAGGATTGCAATCAACCCTCCACAGGTTAGTATTGGTGACTTGGTCTATTTGGCCTCCGACCAAGACAAGACTCAATCGTGAAGCAGATATTTGGTCACATCTGTGGAGTACCCATGGTGCATCATAAAAAAATTCACTGGCAATCAGCACCGTGCAACATCGTACAAATTCAAAACGACTGATTGTCAAATCATTGTAAGCCCGCTGTCAATGAAGCCGACTCCCTACCATCGTCATGACGACAGTTCGGATGAACACACATTTGAAGAACTCCCTTACCACACCTGTAACGTCCCATCTGCTTTAACGCTCCCTGCTGAACATGACAGCCCATCGACAACGTCCCCCTCTCCGACTGTCAGTCAGCGTCCTAGCGAACCCGCCGACCACCCTCATATTATGGTTATTGTAGCTAGTGACCAAGTCTACTTAGTAGTCGAGGCTTGAGATTTTAGACTATAGTCTCAGACTGTTGATTGATGCTGTTAATGTTTAATAAGCAAGTATTTGCCTTACATGCTAAGAAGGCAAAGAAGAAGACATCACGCCATATGATTATGGCATATTGACGCTTAATTATTCACATATATTAACATAAATATATTAGTATCCATTTAGCTCGAGTCACGTGTTCGTGAGCTCTCTCTCTCGTTGTGTGTTATATTTGTATCAATAAAGTTTTACAATTCATTGTTGTTTCAAGTTTATCTTCCTTACTGGCGGTTGGGTCTGGTAAAAAATTAGTCAGCACTCAAAACGGTGTGTTGTTGGAAATCGTGAAAAAAGTGATAAGCCGCCAACGTATTGTGTAAATTGTTTGTGATAAGTGACAGGTTGCTCAACTTCAAAAACAAATTGATCAAAGAAGTACACTATTAAGCTTTGCTAGCAAAATCAAAGATTTTACTCTTAAATAAATGTAGCGAAACTCTTTACATAAGGATTTTAATCATTTTTCTGATAAGCTTGATCAGGAAACCGTAGACATGCTTACAAATGTCTATGATAATTATTTTGACAAGTATGAAAAAGAGCATAAAAAATATAAAAAACTAAATCAAACTACAGTTTGCTTACAGGTTACGAGCATTGTTTTGACAGCCGTCAGAGCTGGAACAAGTGTCGTCAAACCTTTAACTTTTATTATAACGGGTGTTGGAGCACTTATTACAGCTTACCTTAATAAAAAGGACATCGAAAAACGAATCAAAAGTTATAAATTCACGAGCATGAGTCATCGGAAGATTTGTAAAAGAACAACTACGTTTTTGAGAACCGGAGAATTCTCAGAATCCCATAAAATGAAACTTTTTTCGGATTTAAAAGTCATTGATGATATGATTATTGATATAAATGGTCAATTAACCAAATAAAACGTGAGCCTAGCTTGTTATGTAGTATTACGTTATGGAATGCTCATATGGAAACCTCAGGGAGACATTCAATTTCGAAAATTTGATATTTTTCAACTTGTTGAGAATGTCACATTTTTCTTCTTTTGAAGACCCCCTAAATAATTGTCAAAAATGAGATCCATGTCTTTTTATATGTATTATGAAACAAAACGAGCCTTGAGATGTTTTCACCATAAGGTTTTCCGATCGACGTGAGTTGTTGAGTAATCACAATCATACTAGGTCCATAATGTCTTGCAAAAAATGCTTGTTTCAAAAGCTCCAAAGTTCAACTTTTGACGAATTTGGTCACCACACAATCGTCTAGAATGATTAAAGAATTTTTTCCTTTTGCAAATTCAATGAGTTGTTTTAGGAAAGGATCGACATGTTCTTGTTCACCGCTCACAACGATAAAGTTGTTCTCTTTGTCGTATTGCCAATTTTGGTAAGTTTTATTCCACTGGTAGGTCGGACAAATTAAACAAAATATAGTCAAAGTAACCCATGCAGTCTCATTCTTGTAGATTGGGTAAATAGTGAGTTTTACCGCAACACATCATTCCAACGATAATCATATTGAACAGGTCGATTGCTTCCTCGTGTCTGGTGGAATAAATGCTTTTGATTAACTAGAAGTCTCGTTAAATTTTCCCAACTCTCCGGATTGATTTTATTTATTGCCTAAGCATTTAATGATAGTGCAGCTCGCTGCGCTTGCGTTTCTTGTGGTGGACATTGTTCTTCTTTATTATTTGTTTTTTTATTCCGTCCGCTCATGCTCGCTTTACTTGCGTTGGTCACAACATGTGTACCTAGGATAAGACCTCCAGAAAGAACTCCAATACGCAGAATATAGGGTGTGATATATTCTAAGATAAGTTTCACATCTTGGCTAAATGGTTTGTTATCTGAAAGTTCTCTCCTCATTGGTGTAGCGTTTTTGATGAGGTCTAGATGAGCCTTAAGTTCGGAAAATTTTCTGATAACAACGTTGCTTGGCATTTGATTCGTTTTGTTCTTTTGATCGCGTTTGTAGTCCTGATAGATTCGTTTGAGAACTTTTTCTGACGCTTTTTTGATATAGCTCACGCCATACTTCATTTCCTTGGCAGAAGCTAGTTTTAGGAGATTTTCGCGTAGCGTAGGTTTGTTTTGCTGGTCCATTCATTTAGTATTTCTTATTTCTATTTTTAATCGTACATATTTACGTTTTTGTTTTATATCGCGATCTTTTAATCTGATCTTTGTGTTTTTTCGATTTGTTTTTTGCCTCTGAAATGCTTTCAAAGTTTCTTTTAATATATTATTTGAAATTTTCATTTTTCCACTGAACAATGCTCTAGTACTACTAGAATAGTCAAAACTAAAACTCATTTTCTTAACTACGTTTAAACAACTACCACAAGCAGTTTTATAGGAATTGATCACATATAGGTTCATCAAAGAACACGTACTATGCCAATATTCTCTTATTGAAAGATCCATTATACACACATCATCATCATTGAACAAGACTCGATCGCTCGGGGAGCAGGCTTCGCCTGCAGTCTTTTTCTCAAAGACACTTAATACTCTGGTTGTGGAGGATGTCTCTTTGTACACCCGAAGAGCTTGACAACCTCGAGAATAATCGAATTATTTCAGGATCCTCGGAAAACCCTAGATCATCCATGATAAACTTCAAAGCTCTATTTATGAGATAGCTCATTTGACTTGCTGGTGGGATGCATTTCTTGGAGTAGTCCAGTTCTTTTTTAATGCTCTTTTAAATGCTTTTCTTATTTTTGAAATAATTTAGTTTTTTATTCTGTTGGAGGTTCTTATATTGCTTAAGAGGTAGTTCTTTAAACTTTGCCATGAGGTCTTTTTTGTTCATTGGGTTGACTCGCTTTGCTATCTCCGCTTTGCTTTGAACTTGTAAAAAGTCTAAAACTACGTAATTAGCACGTTTTAGAGATATGGATTTTTTATGTTCATCCTCGGTCACTATATAATTCAATCTACTCATCATGGAAGTCTTTTCAGAGCCAGTCATATTAGACCAATCGTTAGAATATTGTTTGATAAATTATATTAAAACTTTGTTTTCATTCTCATATTTACAGATCAAGACTATTGTGTTCGTATGGGTTAGACATTTGGTGTTTGTGCAAAATCTTTGATTTTGGGTTTTGGTTTGAGTTCATTTCGTTTTTATATATAGGTTTTTCGATTTTTTCAAAAAGTTTCTTGTTTTTAAAATGGTGCAAAATTTGCAAAGTTAGCAGGTCTTTACGGGTGGCCAACTAAATACTTCTAATAAGCACCCCCTTCACCACTGTATGTAATTTCATTATGGGGGGTGGATAAATCACTCGATTTCTATTCAAGATGGTGCAAAAGTATGAAAAGAATTGAGCCTTGTCCACGGACATACCGATTACATACTACTTTTGGCCCGTGAGCCCAGACCATTTTGAGAGAAACTAGTTAAAATAATCAGTGTCAACAGTACAAACAAAATATAAAAAAAAGAATAAAAACAAAACTCTCGAGTAAGCAAACACATGTCACGTACATAAGTAGAAACGGTTCTAAAATTTCTAGTATTATTATCAGGATGTCAGAAAAATTAGATATCAGAAATTGAGTAAAACATGCAAAGACGTCCAAAGCTCAAGTAAACAAGTCCATATGTTTTTTAGTGGTCTACCCTCTAGTGGACTAGTTTTATGTTTTGCAATTTCAATTGATTTTCTTGTTATTAGCAAGAAATATCTGTTCACTGGATTAAGAGGCGTTCAATGCTTCAATTTCATTTGATGATCTTTCTCCCATGCATGTTTTGGGATCACTGATTTTACAAGCTGTCCTTTGACGCAACACTTCAAATGTTCTTTTTGTCTGGTTTTTAAGTTTTGTGCTGTTTCTCCATTGTATCCTGCATTCATATGGAATACGGTACACACCAGGTTTCAGCTTTGGATCAGTCTTGTCTTTGTGTGAGTAAACTAAGTGTTGAATTTTCTGGTGGTAGTTGTAAACTTTGATGTTGTTAGTGCGTAGGATTTGTTCAATTTTGTAGGAAGAAGGGCCGATGTGTGGGATTGAGACAGTGCAGGTGAACTCATTATCACTGTTGGAATTTATTTTTGAAGGAGTAACACGAAGGTCAATTTGGTTATCTCGGAAATCATTGTTCCTAATTACGACATTGAGGTGAAGTAGTTCTCTGTCTATGCTATCTTTATCGCACATAGAATGAGCTTGGTGGACTAAAGTTCTATCTACAGAAGACTTGATTCTTGGATGATGAAAGGATCTATAGTTTGAGTAGCGGTCAAGGTGTGAGTGATTGCGATAGATGGTGTGATTGAGGAAACAACCAGGATTTCAAGTGAATCGGATATCAAGAAAAAGTAAGGAGTGTTGCTGCTCCTCTACTTTTATGGTGAAGGTGATAGATGAATACAGGCAGTTAAAGCAGGGCAGGAAGCGGTTTAGTTCATCTATTCCATGTGACCAAATCAAAAAAATGTCTTCCACAAAACGTGTCCATAGCTTGGGTTGGATGGAACAGTTTGCCAAGCTTTATCTTCAAACTTTTCCATAAAGATGTTGGCTAGGACTGGAAAAAGAGATGAGTCCATAGCGGCGCCACCAGTTTGTTCACAGATCTGATTTCTCCACTAGAAGCAGGTAGAGGAAAGGCAGAGTTTAAGATGGTCAAGTATTTCATTCACTGGTAGGTTCGAACGTGAAGGAAGGCTCATATCTGTAAAACATTTTCGCTTGACAATATCACAAATTTCATCAACTGGCACGTTAGTGAAAAGACTGACAACAAATGACGAAGTGATTTTCGTCCAAATAAATGTTCTTGCTTTCATTAACGAAAGTTGATGAGATGAAGACACTGTGTGATGAGTTTTCCACTACAGGTTTCAGGATTGTGGCAAGGTGTTGTACTTAGTTGTAGCTCAGGGAACTTCTTGATGCCACTATAGGACGTAAAGGGATGTCAGGTTTGTGTATCTTTGGAAGGAAGCCCATAAAACTTAAAGTCGATAAACTAAACGTCGATACACATTGTTAGGTAAGATGTTAGCTTTGTGGAGTGACAGGAGATTTTTCACAATTTTCTTTTTGATGTTAGGTGTGGGGTCACGTTTTAGTTTCTTGTAGCCTGAGGAAAACAACAATTTGTTGACCTTTTTATCATAATCTGATCTGTCCATACTACAGTGGATTTCCTTTTGTCGGCTTCAAGATGTGATTGGAATAGTCTTGACATAGTGAATCAATGGTATCAAGTTCATGATGATTGAGATTACTTTTTGGTAATTTAGCACAACATAGTTTTTTAGTTGCCTATATGCGGATTTTGTTTGCTGCTTTTTTTGGAAATTTGTGCAAGGCAGATTTGATTTCTTGTATAATGTCTTCTGTCGAAACAAACTTGGGTGTAAGAACAAACTTAAGGCCCACATTCGTCTATCACCTTCACTATGGAAGTAGGGGACCAGCAGCACCCCTTACCTTTTCTTGATATCTGTTTTACTCAAATGCTGGTGGCTTCCTCAATCACCCCATCTATTGCATACCTACACACGCTGACCGCTATCTAAACTATAGATCCTTTCATCATCGAAGAATCAAGTCTTCTGTTGATAGAACTTTAGCCTACCAAGCTGATTCTACTTGCAATAAAAATAGCATTGACCAAGAACTACTTCACCTCAACGACATCTTTACAAACAACGGTTTTTGGAATAACCAAAATTGACCTTACTCTAACTCCTATGCAAATAAATTTCAACAACGATAGTAAGTTCACTAGCACTGTGTCAATCCCATACATCAGCCTTTCTTCCTACAAAATTGAACGAATCTGACGCACTAACAACATCAAAGTTACCACAACTAGCACCAGAAAATTCAACACTTACTTTACTCACACAAAGACAAGACTGATCCAAACCTGAAACTCAGTGTATGCCGTATTCCAAGTGAATGTGGTATGGTATATCAGGGGCGGATCCAGGGTTGTCGCATCGGTCACGCGACTAACGTAAAAAATTTCTGCTGAGTGCCGTGCACAACATGAGCATGGCACTCAGAAGAAATTTTGCTGCAGAGTCTTACGTCCCTAGGTATGTTCAAGACGACAAGAACATGTCCTGCACTGCTGTAGGGTAAAGTTCATCGATTTTAAGTGAATTTAACTTTTATTGTATACATTTATGGACAGTTTTGGTGGTATGGTGTTAAATTTGAATTTCATCCGGCAGCTAATAGCATTGATACGTAGCTACATGATTTACATATGATTGCATTCACCACTTAACAATGTTAGGCGTATGTCAGCTCCAAACGCAGCTTGTCATCGTGTCTGCTTTTTCATCGTTGGGAATCTGGATTAAGAATATTGTATGTCTCTATACTAGTAAAACACATGGCTTCGTTTCAGTATAGGTCGATCTGCAGTTGTTGAGTAAGTTCTTGATTTGTGGTGCTATATTATTGCTATGGCTTAGGAATAATTCATTCAACAATACATATTATCTCATACCAGCATGTTCGTTTATTTGTTCAGATCTTCTGCTTCTGGGAACTGCTTGTACAGCCAAGTGTCTTTGGTTCTGGTAGGTGATAACAGCTTAGTCCAGCATTTAAGACTTTTAACATCCCTTGAGGTGTACATTTTTTCCTCCATTTATTCTGAACATCCCTACTTTTTGTCTCCTGTTAATAAGCATACTGAACACTTCGACAGTAGTGTCAAAATCTTTTGCCTATGTCTGTTTCAAAAGAGTGCTTGGACTCTGGTTTACCATGGATAAACTTGTGAGACAAGAGGCAATTTTAAATTGTTGTGATAGAAAATGGTCATCGTTTCTGTGTATTCTTGCTCTTTCTTCTATACATAATAGGAAATTTTTAGTTACTAACCCGACAGTGGTGCAGAAACGTAAACTGTTGTTTAACGGCATGATCCAGCCTCGCTTGGATGTTGAAAAAGATTTGGATGATATTCATATACTTTTTTGCCAAGAAGGTACTATTAAGCCTGGAGAAACATTTCATTCAAATCGTTTTGTGCCTTTGCTATTTCATTCTAAACCACAGAAAAGAAAGCCTGCAGCCAATATGTCTAAAACACCTGCAGCTGCTAAAAGGCAAAAACTTTGTACAATCCTTCCTAAAAACACCTCAAAGAAATCTAACTTTAAATTTCTCAGTTTTTAAAGTGTCAGACAAACCTGTTGTCAATCTTGTGTCTAAAGAGGCACCCAATGAGTCATTTTGTTCTGCTACAGCACTTTCTCAGAAATTCGATCAATTTGATAAATTAAGCTCTTCAACCAACCAAGTGCAAGAAAAGAAGACACTGGTAGCATCTGGTGGGTCTATTAGTAAATATGATGTTGCATTGTATAAAGATAAGGTTAATGGCATGACTTCATAAGATATTTGTGATCTAATTAAAAATATTTTTAAGCCAGATAAGCATTATTCTTTTCCTAAAACCAATGGGAGAAGCTTTAGGTATGACTGGCTAGAATTATATCAATGGCTTTGTTATTCTCCCTCAAAAGATGGAGCTTACTGTTTGTCATGTGTACTTTTTGGCTGTCAGTTTCCCAGTAATGCTAAGAAAATTCAAAATTTGTTTAGTGAACCGTGCGCCATTGGAATGGTGCTGCTGATATATTGAAGCATCATGCTAGGCATGGTTCAGGCAGGGAAAAGAGTCTGCATGCATGTGCATTACCCATACTGACCTCTTTTGTGTTTCAGATGTCAGGGGCAGCACAGCCTATTGAGGTAATTATAGATGCCAATCTTAAAAAAGAAATTAAGGAAAATAGACAAAAGCTTGCCCCCATTGTAGATTCGGTTATATTTTGGGGTCGTCTTGGTTTACCTCTGCGTGACCATCGTGATGATGCTAAGTATCATCCCAATGTTGCCGATTATTCCACTGGAGGCGTGGGTAGCTTTGTCGAGTCTCTTAACTTCAGAGTTAGAGTTGGTGATCAAAGAATCACTTGAAACACTGTCCTAAAAATCCGACTTATATTTCTAAAACTAGCTTGAATAAGGTAATTAAATGCTATGGTGAGGTCATTACGGACAAAATTATTAAGGATGTCAAGGCTAGTAAATTTTTTTTGTATTATTGCCAATGAGGCTTCCGACACATCTCACAAAGAGCAAACGTCTCTAGTTCTGCATTTTGTAGACAACGATATGAATGTCCGAGAGGAATTTGTTTAATTTTTGTAGTGCAAGTGGGGTTTAAGTGATGAACAGCTTGCTAAATTGATATTAGATGCATTAACTAATTTAAATTTGCCTATTGCAGACAGTAGAGGGCAAGGGTATGATGGGGCAGGTGCTGTTGCTGGGCACATAAATCGTTTATCTTCTCATATTTTGTGATTAATGAGAAGGCTTCATACACTCATTGTTACAGCCATAAATTCAATTTGGCTGTCTGCGATTCCTTAAATTTGCCAGAAATAAACACAATGATGAAGCATGTCAAGGATGTTTCCAATTTTATCAACATTTCCCAAACTCGTAACATGCCTTTTTTAAGAGCACGTACCTAACAGTTCTGATACTGAGTCCAAAAAGACTAAGCTTGTTCATGCTTGCAAAACTTGTTGGGTTGAGCATATTGACGGTCTTAACACTTTCAAAGAGCTTTTTCTCCATTTGCGTGACACTTTAGAAGAGATGCGTGACAATAAGGATCGCAAGTATAGTCTTTCCCTTGTCACTGATGTTTCTAATTTTTTTAATGTAATTGTTAAGTTTGAGTTTATTGCTACTTTTGTTCTTTCAAGGAAAATCCTAGACGAACTTCTTCCCATTATGCAGTTATTGCAGAGAAAGAGCATTATAATTATGGATTGAATACACTTAATTAATATAGAAACTTAAATTTAAAAATTCGATTGACCACTTTCATGATGCGTGGTACTGGGATGCTTTATCTTTGGCCGAGAAAGTTGGTTTAGAAGAGAGCAAACCTAGGACGGTAAGAAGGCAAACTACAAGGGCCAACTACCCATATAAGTTTATTTCTGAGTACTACAAGCATACTGTAACGGTTCCTCTTGTAGATCATATTGATGCTGCTTTGGAAGCACGATTTGATCTTGATAGTATTAATGTGTACAAAGGTTTAAGTATAATGCCGTGAAGATGATGTCCCTTAAGAGCAAAGGCATTGACTGGAAACAGAAGTTTAAGACTGTTTCTTGTTTTTATGCTGATGATTTGCCAGTTCCACTTGCTTTAGATGCGGGGCCGCAATTGTGGGAGACATACTGGCAGACACATCCGGGACCACTCCCTAGTAACATATCCACGACTTTAATGGCTGTTTGTTTTGATGGCTTTAAAAACATTAAAACTATTCTACGGCTTTTAGGCACTTTGCCTATTACATCTTGCGAGTGTGAGAGAACTATTTCTGCACTAAGAATCCTCAAAGACTACAAGCATTCAACCATGGTTGAAGAACATCTAAATGGTTTGGCCTTGATTAAGATTCATCAGGAAATCTTTCCTGAAGTTCAAGCCGTAATTGATAAATTTGCCGTTGGAAATACCAGATTAAAGTTGTTTTAGTATCTTTTCATGTCTCGATTTGATCTCGATACTTTCTACAACGAGTTGCCAGCGAAGACGCACACTTCACGTAACTAGTTTCATATTTGTCAAGTTCAACTGAAGTAAGATAAGTAATTTCTATTTCGTCTTAATTAGGACTTAGGGTATTGGGGGGTGTATGGGGTGGGGAGATATATAATATTCCAGAAAATCTCTCAAACACAAAAACAATAAGAATCCAACTGACTATCCCACTCCCCTCCACATGCTTTGTCCATACGGGTCTGTCGCGGTCCATAAATGCACTACAACAACAAACACTATATCTCTCCCCCATTTAGCATAAAAAAAATCTCAAGCAATAGAAAATGTTTGTGGAAAAACAATTTTCTACTGTTCCAAAGTAGAATTCTCTTAATATAGTTATTCAAGAACAAAATCCTTTAAATGTCTGGGTAAACGCCGTTCTCTTCAAGGCCATCACTTCTTTGCAATGACCCTTACTTTCACAGCTTGGATTCTTTGGATCTTCTTCCACATCTTCGCTCCGTGGTTTGGCAATTTTCCGTACAAACGACACATTCTGCATAAAACACGGCTCATCTCTGCTCTTTATTATGACACTTGGACCTTTCTTCTTTATGATGGTGTAGGTCCAGGGGTCATAGTTCGAAGACAATCTATTCTTGTTACGTTCTTTCAAAAGTACAGTGTCTCCCTCTTTTATGTTAGATAAGATGCCATGTTGGGTCTTGTCTGCATACGCCTTTGCGCGCTACTTGTAGGCAGAATCCTGTTCACGAGCAGACTCCAATATTTGACATGGCGGTTGGACATTGATCTGGGGCAACTTTGTTCTGATTTCTCGCCCAAATAGCAACTCGGCCAGGGATATGCGCATAGAAAAGTGGGGTGTGGCTCTGTACATCATTAGAAACTTGGGCAGTTCGTCCTTCCAATTTTGACCTTCTGCATGAGCAGCTTGAGAGCTTTAACCAGGGTTTTGTTGAATCCTTCAACAGTTGCATTTGCTGCTGGCTAGTAGGTGTGATTGACCAATCAATGTCTCAACATCTTTATCTGTCCCAGGCCACCACACTTTTTGGCGAAGGAGGTGTTTCGTTTTCACAATGCCCTGATGGCTTTGATGAGCGACATCTAATGTTAATGTTGATTTCCGTAATCCACCGGGCATAACGATGAATGTTCTGGGTAGGACAAGCCCATTTTGGACAGATAATTCATCACTGACCTGAGAGTATGGTTTGAAGCTTTGTGTTTTTGGCCACTCACCGGATGCAGTGCAGGTGGTCACTTGTTGCAATGTGGTATCGGTAACTGACGCCTTCTGAATTTGATCTAGGGTCATGGCTTTCAGTACAGCATTGGAGACAACGTAGCTCACATACTCTTCTGCAATCAGCCATTCAACATGTGGTTTATGTGGAAGTGGCAGTCGCGACAACATGTCAGCGGGGTTTTCAGCACCAGGGTTGTATTTGATTGTGAAGCGATAAGGTATTAATCGGAGTGCCCAGCGTTCAATGCAAGCAGGGGTTTCCGTTAAGGGTTGTATATAATTTCCAATGGTTTATGGTCAGTGTAGATGGTAAACTCAGTACCGTAGAGGTAAAGATGGAATTTCGCACACCCCCAAACAACTACAAGGGTTTCTTTTTTGGTCTAAGAATATTGACGCTCACTCAACATTTGTTAAGGTGCGACTAGCGTAGGCAACAGGCCGAATAACATCTTGCTGTGTTTGAGTAAGTACAGCCCCGAGGCTAACAGGACGGGCATCAACTCGAAGTTGAGTTGGGGCAGATGGATCATAGTGTGCCATGACTGCGTTACCAGAAAGGAGGGTTTTCAAGGTTTCGAATGCTTTTTGGTGGATGGAATTCCAATGCCATGACATGCCTTTACGCATAAGCAGGCGAAGTGGTTCAGCAATAGTCGTGAAGTCGGGGATGAAACATGAGCAATGAGTGGTGAGTCCTAGGAAACTACGTACTTCTGCCACATTGATGGGTACTCGTGTTTCACGGATGGCTTCGACTTTCTTAAGGTCAGGGCTGACACCAGATGCAGACAGTGCGTGACCAAAAAAAGTGAGATTGAAGACACCAAAAAGGCACTTGTTGGAGTTAAGGGTAACACCCAAGTCTTGTAGATGCTGAAGAACAGAGTTGAGATGTTGGTCATGCTCGTGTTTCGTTTTTGCCAAAAACGATAATGTCGTCAGATATGTATCGCGCGCCCGGACATCCTTGTAAAACTCTATGGATAATGTGTTGGTAAATTTCAGGAGCAGAAGAAACACCAAACATCAAGCATGTGAACTGGAATAGCCCTTTTCGGTTGCAAAAGTTGTGATGGGTCAGGATTCGGGATGGAGCTCGATTTGATGGTACCCCAAGCGTAAATCTAACTTTGAGAATATGGTGGCACCTTGTAACTCTTGTAACATTTCTTCGATGGTGGGTATAGGATGTCGTTCCCTGATGATGGCAGAAATTGCTTGACACATGTCGACACAGACCCGGATATCGCCGTTGGGCTTGGGGACTGCCACCAGAAGTGATACCCAGTTGGTCGGGCCTTGGACAGGTTCAATGATACCAAGTGACTCATGCTCGCCAATTTTGGTTTGGACTGCTTTGCGAATGTAGAAAGGGATTCTACGTGGAGGTTGTGCTACAGGGGTTACAGAAGGATCGATATGAAGCTGAAGTTGGTAATCATTGAGTTTTTTAATACCATGGAAAACCTGTGGATATGTGGTAGGCAAGGTTTGATACTGGCTATTGGCTCTGTCGGAAACTTGCTGGACTGGACAAAAAGTCTCATGCTTCTGAAACAACCCGAGATTGGTGGTGGTGGTATGTCCCAAAAGAGGCCCTGAATTTTCTTTTTCAACCACAAAGAAGGTGGCTTTTGATGTTTTGTCTTTGTATGAGATCTGTGCAAAAAAAGATCTTTGGACAGCCAATGGTGTAGATGATCCGTAGGACAAGAGCTTGATATTTGTTGGAGACAATGGGATTGGGTGGTTCCCAGTGATTTTGGAAAAAGTTGTGCTGTGAAGAACATTAACAGTAGCGCCTGAATCAAAGATAAGACTAACTGGGCAATCTCTAATTTTTGCTGTTGCACGGGGTATTGCTCTTGGGTCTCCAAGTTTGAAGAGGTATTCATCGTCCGATATACCATCCCCGATGACCGGATAAGGCGCTCGGAAACACATCGTACGGTGCCACGATTTCTGGTGTTGACATTGTTTCCATGCTGCTGCGTGTCACCCGATGCTGTATCTGGAGCATTTGGCCGATTATTTTCTTGCCTATTTCCCGATCGCGGTTGTCTACATACTCTAGCAAAATGTCCCAGTTTTTGGCGGTCATTACAGGACGCATCTATGGCGAGGCAGCGAGGGTCTTTAGCGCGATGGCCTGAATTCCCACAACAATAACAAACGATATTTGAACCACTCTGAGAGTTTGGCATATGAGGGCAATGTGGTTTGTTTTGAAATCGAATTGCGTTTATACTGAAGTCTTTATCTGAAGCGTTCAAACTGTCTGCTTCAATTTGCGAAGCTTGTTATTCAGCAGCTTCGAATGAATGACCGATTTCAATAGTTTTCGCAAGAGTAAGCTCTGTTTCGCAAAGTAATCTTCGTCTTAAGTGAGCTGGCAAACATTGTTCAATGATTTGGTCTCAAATCATTTCATTAGGGTTACTATAATCACAGAATCAGTCTTGATGTTTTAAACAAATTGCATACTGTTCAATAGTTTCTCCTTGTACTTGCTTGGTCTGGCCAAAATTATGATGCTCGAAGAGGATGTTTTTTTGGCTCGATATATTCGGTAAACTTGCATAGAGCAGTGTCGACGTCACTGCCGGTTTCTTGTAGAGTTTTGAATATGTCTTGAACTTCAGCTCGTGCGAGATGCAGGAGAATTGCATGTTGTTGTTTGTTGTCGGTAATTCCTGATGCTGCAATGTAGTACTCAAATTATTTTGCCCATTTCTGCCAACACTGACTTATCGTCGCCGTTTCACCCAAACTAAATGTTGGTATTTTTGGTAGATCAAGCACTTTTGCCATTTACGATATCCGTATATTCACGTTGGTTTGCAGCCTGTCATTTTTTGTCTTGTTTGTGTTAAGTTTTTTTACTTTGTCGCCAGTTATAATATTCCAGAAAATCTCTCGAAAACAAGAACAATAAAAATCCAACTAACTATCCCACTCCCCCCACATGCTTTGTCCATACGTGTCCCTTGCTGTACATAAATGCACTACAACAACAAACAATTTAGGATGAAAGAGTTGGAACTGACTGAGATAGTGTGAAAAATTGAGCAGTTTCACGTGCTTAAAACGTCCCATATAGTCTCCCATTTCCGACCAAACTCCTTTCACCAAGAGGCGAAGGTGTGAAAGGCGGGTTTCTGGCACCTTAAAGCCAGATGCTCTTTGTTTGGCCTTGAATAAGGGCTGTCCTGTCGGAATCATGACCTTGCCATGTGGTGTTGAGAGTTCCTAGGCATGCTGATGAGCCCAGATATTGGGAAAAACAGTCACCTTTACTTTTCGGTTAAAATTAAGTCACTAGCAAACTTGTGTAAATTGTTTGTATTTACAAACGGCACTACGATCACGCTTGCGTTGTCCGTAACTTATACTGCCTGGTAAACCACAACTAAAGACCCCCCTGAGAGGTAACATCAAAACTTTTGACTGAGGTACAAAATATCTTGGATCCGACCAGACGAAACTTAAAAACCAGAAAAAAAGAACATTGAAACTGTTGCATCAAAAGACAGTTAGTAAAATCAGCAATCACAAAACACATGTGGGAGAAAGATCATCAAATAAAATCGAAGCATTCAATGCTTCTTAATCTGGTGAACAATTCTTTCTTGCAAGTAGCAAGAGAATCAATGGAATAATTGCAAAACATAAAACTATTCCACAAGAAGGTAGACCACTTAATAACATATGGACTTGTTTACTTGAGCTCTGGACTTCTTTGCATGTTTTAATCAAATTCTAATATCCAATATCTTCTGACTTCCTGTTAATAATACTAAAAATTTTAGAACTATTTCTACTTATGTATGTGACATGTGTTTGCACACACGAGAGTCTTTGTTTGTATTCTTTTTGTTTGTATTGTGTTTTTACTGTTGATGGTAATTATTTAAAATAGTATTTCTGAAGACGGCCTGGGCTCATCAGCCGAAAGCTCAGAATAAATAAAATTCATGGTGAAAAATACCACAAATATCTCAATAATTATTATATCTCCACAACATGCAGAACTTTAAAGAACATAAAGAACTATAGCTTCAAAACTGTAACTTCTGACGAATCTCGTGTGAAAGGGAGCCAGATGATCCTAAAAACACTAACAGAAAATTGCATGTACTCCCAGGATATGTATTATTTGTGGAAGAAATGCC
>JAODVQ020074294.1:0-17934 GCA_025400075.2 Phenganax stokvisi
CACTTTTTGTGGACACCGTGGGACGAGAAATTCGAGATTAATGCACAGTCCACTCCATGTGGTCCACTCACTACGAGGGAGTGGACTGGAACACAGGCTAGGTTGTACACTGTTTGAGCCATTTAGCTTAAACGGTGGATAAGCGAGAATTCCATAGTGCTTCCTCATTTCTTGTGAATCTTTCAAATACAATTTTATTCAATCAATAGATAAATAATTACTGTATTCAGTTGAAAAACTTTTACTTTGGCTGTACGAGGATTGTATAAAAATGAATTCTATTTTCAATTTACTCACCATTTAAGCTAAACGTGTTTCGTGCAACCGGCTCCTACCTCTGGAGGAAAAAGCCGCATTTCTGAACGCGCTCATTTGCTATAGAAATTCTATTGTCGCAACCCTTTTATAGGCCCTATTCGCGGCTATATATTCGCATGAATTTGCTTTACAATTGCACAAGACCACCATAGATATAAAGATAAGTTTTTGTCCATTTATAGCGGTCCTTTTCCTGCACGTTTTCCCTCCGAATGCAACACTGTCACCGTGTATACGGTTTTAGTTGGACAAAAATTCATTCGGTGCCATGAAAACGTGGCCTATTTCTCCTCAAAACTGCAGAAATACAC
Organism: Phenganax stokvisi; assembly: GCA_025400075.2. Classification (NCBI taxonomy): domain Eukaryota; kingdom Metazoa; phylum Cnidaria; class Anthozoa; order Malacalcyonacea; family Clavulariidae; genus Phenganax; species Phenganax stokvisi. Next base: position 630 of record JAODVQ020074294.1, read on the forward strand.
ATTGTAGCAGTTAGTCGTTATTCTAATTTTCAAATTTCTACAGGTCCAACACAGTTGAGATGGCATTGTTTTTACATACTGATAATTGCTGTAAATGGAATAACAGAATGCTTTATGTTTGCAACTATGAGCCAATCAGCGGTTGATAAGTACAATCAAAAGATGGTGGTATTCTCTATCATTTTCCTTTTGTCCTCTTGGTGCTTTACTTATTTTGGAGCCGTTGGATTTATTTTTGCAAATTGTTGTAACATGGCATTGCGGATTATTCACAGGTTCGTTTGTCTTCTAGATTAAACTCCATTGGCCGCACTGCCAGTGGGATTCGAATTTATGGCCTCTGATTTGCTTCGCATTGCTTTTTCCAGAAAAATGTTTCCACTACCTTTGTTTCTTTGTTTGTGGGCAAATTATCCGACGAACTATTGAACGAACTTCTACGAATATTTTCAAACGTGATAGGCGTACGCGAAGGATCATAAGTGACTAAATATTGACTGAAGTCCTCTGCGATTTTCATGAGATACGGATTACGGAGTAAAGCCCGTTTTCCACTAGGCGGAATTTTCCGTGCGAAAAGTAAATCTAGCAACGTGATTGGCTAGCAACACATCTCGCCGCGAAGCGAACCAATCACTTTGCTAGATTTATTTTCCGCGCGGAAAATTCCGCCTAGTGGAAAACCAGTATAAGATCTAATGAAGTTGAGGCCCTCACGTTGTGAGGCGGTAAAAAATTACAAGGTTACACTGCTTTATTGCTACACGATATATTCGATTCGTGACGACGTTGCTGTTAGTGGAGGTAGGCAGTCTTTTAATGCTTTCTACTGTTACTTTTATTTCTTTTTTAGCGTGATATATATCAAAGGGTACTTCGAGGGGACTAGTTTCACGCCATTACAAGGACTTTTACCTTCTAAAGGTGTGCTTTTGGCTTATTGTATGGCGTTCGTTCTGACCACGATCTCCGAGATGATGTTCTGTTGTTCATATGGTTGGATTCGGCGAGTTTGTCACATAGCTGTTGGTGGGTTGTGTCTGCTAGTCGTTGTTGTGACAATATACCTCACTGAACATAATCTTGTCCTTTTTGTGAAGAAACAATTGTTCTCCAAACTTCGGACTAAAGTTGAATAAAATTGAATGGACAATGCTAATGAAGACTCTGCGCACACTTTGTTTGCGGCTAATACATCGTGGTAGGAGCATTAAGACTTAGGGTAGCTCCCTTACCAAAAGCTGGTCAGGATTAGTAGGGGGAGAGGGGAGAGGGGAGGGGCACGGTACGTAGACCAAAAAGAACGTCTGTGCACGAGGCGAACATGATATGGAAGTGTACGTTTACCACTGAGTGCTCAGATGGGAAGTTCAAGAGTTCTCAGTTGGGAAGTGTTCAAAGGGGTTCAAAGGGGTTCAAAGGGGTTACTAGTATTCGTCTGGGCACAAGAAGTTCCAAAAGTAAACACGGTCGAAAGATGGTTGAATTTAGTGTCGCATCGATGGGAAACTGGTTCCACAAATTGTCCTGTCGATTAAATAACTGACAATCAATAATCACAAAACTGTTTGAAGGCACCATTTCCCGCAAAAAGAGCAAGGAAGCGACCTTGTGCAGGGCCTGCGCAGGGAAATCAATGCGCCACGTCTTCAGTGTCAGGACATGTAGTGCCACTAGCGTGCTCTCACTTTTTAAAGATTTATCCTTAGAAACAGGAATTTTGGAAGGCTTGAAGGATTTCTTTAATCAAAACTTTCAAGAATTTTTAAGGAATTTAAGGACAAAGGATACTCTGTCAAAAATCAAAATTATATAAGTTTTCAAGAAAGAGGTAGACATACCTTGACAACGCCATGTCCGACGAGCTAAGCCTTCAAATTTCGAAATAGTTTCCACTCGACGACACCATTCATGGTGGCAATGAATGGCATTCACATCGAACTTATCTTGACTCTTCTTAATTGCGTAAAGTTACCAAACTTACTTAATTTTACGCTACTGCCCTGTATAAAATATATTGTTTTATACTATTTCCGATTGTGGTTTTTCCTCAGGGCACGTTAAAGTCTGAGGAATTTTGTTCGTTTTGATGAGGAATTCGAAAATCAGTTGTGAGAGCTCTTTGACACGGATCAAATTCCAGTTGTGAAAGTTTATAAGTCCCTTTGTTTACTATCGGTAACTCAAAGCTCTGCGACACCGTTGACAGGGTCCTTGTGCTGTTGTGCACGGCTGTAACGCGATCTTACTAGATTTTCTTGAGTTTCTTTGAGCCATGTCAGCTAAACCTATATACGAAGAAGATGCGAAACGATTGCTATCGAAATATTTGGAGAATAATGATTTTATAAAATGTCAGAATGTTGTAGTCACTGAAAGTTCTGAATGGGATGATGTGATCAGTAAGAACGAATGGCTGAATACTAAGGTTTGCTTGTTGTATACAGTTTGTAGATATAGTTGTAAATAAGAAATAAAGTCAGTATAAAGTATTTTGGGTTAATACTTGTGAAACTTATGTAATTTTTCAAATTTTGATTCAGGAACATTCATCGTACTTGTAGACGTGTCAGGCTGTACCAGCCACATAAAATTATCCAGGCTACTGACCCACATAAATTTATCCAGGCTTCTGAGCCACATGAAATTATCCAGGCTTCTGTTAATGTACTTGCATTATGGCATTTACATAGGTGCCTGAGCTAGAGGTTCTCTTCTGGTGCATGTGATTGAGTGAATTAACTCAAAATATTGTGCGATCTTTGTGACAACATCATTTGATCTAGCATGAGCATCAGCTGTACACTACATCACATCCTTCAGCAGGAGAACTGTCTTGCAAAGTTGCATGACTGACATTATCATACTAATGTAGACTATTGCACGCTTAACAGTTCTTATATTTGCTGAATCTTGGAGCCAATGCTGTTACAGTCAAGTAAATGTAAAAAGCCACAGTGGAACATTTAGAGGCAAAACCATTGCCGCCAGGCGTAGCCTTGCACCTATTGTAGTAATGACCTGCAGATTAAGTATAGGGTTGCTGCTTCATTTTAACCAAGTTTATATGCCCCAGCTTTGCTCACTTTGCAGAAGACTCACATTTTTAGATTCATCTTGGACATTTTAGCAAGAATTAATTTACCTGTTTCCATCTTCCCAAAATGCCTTGTAAGGGAACTATGTAACTGTGACAGAAATGTGCCACAGAGTAATTAAATCAATTTAATTATCGTGAAACGTGATTTTAAAAAATTATTAATCGTGATCCGTGACGCTTATGTTTCACATGACCTGTGAAGAGCTTAACTTAAAGGCTCGTGATTTCTTAGCTTCTTTTACTTGATGTTAGACTTTTAAATCTTCGAAGATGTTTCAAAGGTTTTTAAATTCTATTTTTATACTTCATAGACTCTGAAAAGACACCTAATAGGCTAAGCTGATTCTTTGCGTCTTTTGTTTATCTTTGTAAACCTTCCCAGATGCTTGCAAATCTTCATATAGTCATCTGGATATGTAGTTATGTTTATTCTTTTTCGCTTTTGCTATTTTAAAACAGGATCAAAGATTATTTTAGTCACGCATAATAGCCAATTTTCGTGATTCGTGAAAATACAAATATTTAATACCTGTGATTTATGACGCGACACTTTTCTAGCTTGTGAACCGTGTTGAAGACCCCCTGTACAACCCTCTTTTAAAATGAGGTCTATGCACAGGCTAGCTCAATGTTTACAGATCTATTCCTTTCTTGTATTAAGAAACTTGTTGTAAAACCTGATCAGCTCATCAAGAGACGAGGGAAGCTGGGGCTGGTAAAAGTTAAAGCTGGTTTACATGAAGTTCAAGGTTGGATAAAATCCCGTTTGAAACAGGAAATTCAGGTATTTCCAGTATAGTTTGTATAAGGTGTTCATCAAAATTTCTTTGAACAATTAATCCACTTTGTGCCTAAAATTAGTTCCAGTTTACTCATTAGTTCCCATTATCACCCTAATACAGTCTGTCTCACTCTTTTGAGTAAAATTTCCTGGCCTTAGGCAGAATTAAATAAACCAGTACTGTGCATTGGAGTGCATTGCCACTGACTGGGTTTTGGAAGAATTAGATAAGGCTTCATGAGTTGAACATCTAAAAGTTTTCAAGTTCCTGAATTAATTTCATCTGCTGATGCAAGTAAAAGTTACTGAGGTTCGCTGTTGGATGACATGTCAAATGTAAATTTTAAGAAATGTAAAAAGAACAAGACATTCAATTGGCTTCTGAGCTATTTTTGTGTATGATTCCTGCTTGTTTGTTTGTTTGCTTGTCTGTCTGTCTGTCTGTTTTTCTACATTGCAAAGTGTCTCGAAAATAATAAACCACATGATGGATATATGCTAGGGGCAAATTGATTTTAAATTTTGGTTAAATTTTGGTAAATATGGCTGAAAATTAAATAAACTGTGGACATAATGAACTGTGGGCATAGCACTGCCTCAAGGGCTCAAATTGAAGTCTTCATATGACAAGACTGTGACTGCTTGTAATCTTATGCTTCACATGCTATCAGTTGATGCACTTTAGCAGACAAATTTTGTTAGGTAACATTAGAATGCAAGCTGAATGTAGAACAACTAATTGAGTGTATACTAAAACACATTGGCTGGGGCATGCAGTCTTTGAGTGCCGTCTGGATAAGACAGCGTGTCTTCTGGTATGCTATTAAATACAGAGACATTAAAACAATCGTTGCAGGTTGGACAAACAAGAGGAATTTTAAAGAGATTTATTATTGAACCGTTTTTGGAGCACAAACAAGTAAGAATTGACTAAATGTTTTTGCTCCCTAGGTTATGATATTAGGAATAAATCTGCAGTCTATCACGTAATCTTGGGCTATGAATCTCACCGTCAAAAAATTACAAATAAGTTATGAAACCTGCTAGGTACTGACCAGTTTTACCCAAATATTATCCATAAATTATCTATTTGCAAAATTATTATTTGCAAAACATTTAAAAATATCCACTACAATGAGCTGATGTTGTCAGCTGTCACACTCCAAAGCAACTCTTGAAACACAGGTCGGCATTCGGCCATGCCGACCTAAGTGCCGACCTAAAAAGCCTTATTTGCATATATATGTCGGTCGGCAAAACTTTACCGACCTACTTTGAAATTCGTCTCGGCATTTTTTCTGCAAACGTACTATTCAAATACGCAATGTCAAGGATGATCTTTGGTAATTTAAAGTACGCCGTACTTTGCTAGTTTATCATTCGGTTGCGGGCTGACAACGATTTTTCCCCGGAAAAATATGAACATGGCGTTGATCTGTTTCTATCTACATACCCAAATGGTACCGCACGTAAGCAAGCGCGGCAAGAAGATGGGATACATTACCCCACGAAGAGAAATCAAGAGAGCTGAAAGTAACCGAAGCGTATCCTCGTCCCTTGTTCAAACAAGGAGCTAGAAAAGATTCAGTCTGTTGAACAAATTAACCTGGCTGACATACCAAGTGATGAATGGTCTGACTCTGAGGAGGACTGCTAGAAATTGATAATTATGACGTTTGACCTAGTCCTAAAATACGCGTGCTTGTAGCAAACAAGCAAATTAAATTTTTGTTTGCCATGAAATGTTTTGTTTATTGCTTTGAAAATTCTTGCCGACCTAGATTGACAATTAAGCCTGGTTCTCATATGCCGTGGATGACCGGCGACCTTGAACTCTTTTGTTCATTTTCTTCTCCAATGATCAAACACAAAGAGGGCTGCCGGCATCGGTGGTTTATGAGAACCAGGCCTTGGAGAGTTTGGGAACACGATCTCCAGCAGAAGACGACGGCAACGAACGTTATTCATGAATTAATTTTGCATACTTATTCACAATTAACATAAATAATTTAAGAGCACACGTTGTGCATACGTTGCCGTTTACCCGACAACGTCCTTTGAGGTGAATCGCTGTGTTTCGAAAACGTCAGTAACTATTCGCTCCAGGCCCTTACGCGGTCGTAGACGTTGCTGTCGTCTTCTGCCATCACGTTGCCAAACTCCCTTCTATCTTCATCCAGGATGCAGTGAAGTTAGCAAAGTTGGTGAAATATGTGAGTGCTGGTACTGTAGAATATCTTTACACTCCGGAGGATCAGAAGTATTATTTCCTGGAACTCAATCCAAGACTTCAGGTGCGTATAATTCTACTAATTGTACTCTGAACGTTTTCCTGAAATTTTTCTATCTGGATATAGGTAGAGCATCCCTGTACAGAAATGATCGCTGACATCAATTTACCGGCGGCTCAGCTACAGGTATATTCATGTTTTATAAATTGCAATGCCTGTATGAGGAATTCAGAAAGTATTTGGGAATATCATGTGATATTTTTCTGGATATGTAGAGATACATGGTGATGTCTTGGGATATATTGTGATTTTTATTGATATATTGTGATGTCTGTGGATATATGCTGATTTTTCTAGATTGCGATGGGGATACCTTTGGGTAATATCAAGGATGTTCGCAATTTGTACAGCAAGCGAGAATATGAAACGACCACAATCAATTTCAATAAGTAAGTTTTAGTTTTACGAATTCTATATCAGCAATACTGCATATTTATGATTAAACAGGCTAGAGACTAATGAGCTAATGTATGCTAATGTACGTATGTTGATGATATTGTCTTTGTACAGACCTTCCATTCCACCGAAGCCAAAAGGTCATGTGATCGCAGCGAGAATTACAGCAGAAAATCCAGATGAAGTATAAAACATTAAATTTTATATTAAATATAGATATAGTGACTTGTAAACTGCTCGGTCTGGGGTTTTCAGTACACGGCCCTTTGAAAATTACTGATTGAGAAAAGTTGCGATGTACAGATATATATATATATATATATAAATATTAATAATAAAAGTGGGAAAGTCATGTTCTCTGATCTATTCTCGGTGATTAATTAAGAAAAATTATTTGTAATCGATTAAGACTTCTCTCATCCATGATCATTGGTAGTGAAGTCAGCAAAACATTGCCAATCAGCTATAATATATGACAAACAAGCTTGATTATATTCATTTCTTACGCAGGGATTCAAGCCAAGCAGTGGCACTGTGCAAGAGCTGAATTTCCGAAGTAGCTCTTCTGTTTGGGGTTATTTCAGTGTCGCGCCAGAAGGAGCCTTGCACGAATATGCAGATTCACAATTTGGACACTGCTTTGCTTGGGGCGAGGATAGAGACCGCGCTAGAAGGTAGGGGACTGGTGTTTAGTTTAACTAGATTACCAGAGATCAGTGAACATTTCGTTGGTCATGGTGTGGCTATCACTTGGAGGAACGTAAGAGACATTTTGTAATCATTTTTCCCCCTAGAAATATGGTAATGGCATTAAAAGAGATTTCAATTCGCGGTGATTTTCGTACGACTGTTGAATATTTAGTGAAATTACTTGAAGAAGAAAGATTTCAAACCAATAAGTTTGACACAACTTGGCTAGATCATTTGATTGCTGAAAAAGTCCAGGTATTTGGAGTTAAAACAGAGGAATATAGCTTAACTGATTTTAATTACAGAAACAGTATTGTTAGACATTGATTGTGTCTTTTAGGCCGAAAAACCAGACACAATTCTTGCTGTAATTTGTGGAGCAATTCATGTCGCCGACACTCATATTAACAAGAGACTCTCTAGTTTTCAACATGGCTTGGAACGGTACGGAGAGAAATGTTTTGAATTAAATTGCAACTCTTTAGCATTGGAACTAGTCAGCGGCGACGCTGAGAGAGGGACTAGGGAGCACAAATCCCCCCTGTTCTCTCCAAAGTCACATTTTTATTCGTTTAAATCCGATAAGAAACATCTTAGGGAGGGAGGTACGTTCTTTGATACAGACAGTGAAATGTTTAGAAGTTTCTTAGGATTTACCCGCCAAAATGTCTAAAATCGCGTTTCGGGGACTCTAAATTTCAAAAATTTCCCGGGGGAGGATGGCCCCGGACCCTCCTAGCGGTGGCTCGCGTCTTCGCCGCTTGAAGTCCTCCCCCCTACTTTCAAATCGCCGGTGCCACCCCTGGAACAAGTTCATATGTTCGTCTGTTTCTCTTTCAGAGGCCAAATTCTGCCGGCACATATGTTGAAAAATACTGAATGTGTGGAACTCATATACGATCACTACAAATACTGTATAAAGGCAAGTCAATTCCTTGTAACGTCTTCTTGATGCAGAAAATAATTTCGTTTATTTTAAGTCTTTCTGAGTGATACCCACACCATGACCAGCAAGGTAGTGGTGCAACGTCATGTTGTAGTGAGAAGGACTCGGGTGGATGGATATTTCGCAAAAGTTATCGTTCTTTTTTATGTAGAATGCACGTCTCATTCCATTCTAGGTATCCAAGATGGGTCCAAATCTTTATTTTCTTGAAATGAATAATTCCTCAGTTGAAGTGGATGTACACAGGTATTGAAGTCAGCAATTTCCTTCCACTGAACTCAATATAAATGAATTGCTATCAGTAGCGTTCCAGATACCTGCACAGTTCAAGAGGCATGCTGAGATCTATTTTATTTAGACTGAGTGATGGAGGATTGCTCGTATGTTATGATGGCAGTTGTTATACCACTTATATGAAAGAGGAAGTAGACAGGTAAGTACTTCGTGTTAGCTTTGATATAGTTACTCTTAGTGTTCATACAATAATCTGTGTCTTCTACAGATATCGTTTGACAATCGCTGGAAAGACTTGTGTCTTCCAGAAACAAAACGATCCGTCCAAATTGAGGTGCGTAGCTTTTAGAAAACGTTCAAGTATGTTGCTAAGAAAACAAAGAATGGCAACTAAGAGGGACATATTTTATTTTCAGATCTCCTTCAGCTGGTAAATTGATCTCTTATACTGTAGAAGACGGAGGGCATGTGTTTCAAGGAGAAACGTATGCTGAGATTGAGGTAAAGATTATTATTACCTACGAATTTTCAATTCTCTCAGTCAGGATATAATTGTTAAATGATTTCTTCGTATTTAGGTCATGAAAATGGTGATGCCATTACTTGTTTCTGAGAGCGGATGGTAAGTGGATATTATCAGACGCAAACAGATTTCAAATATTCCAAGTCGTTTATATGACACGGATAAATGCAAACGATATAATTTCATTTGTTTTAGTGTTCATTTTATCAAATCTCCAAACGCCGTTCTTGATCCTGGCACGGTTGTGGCGAGCTTGGAACTTGATGATCCAAACAGAGTAACTCAGGTTGGAAATAGTTTTAAATTTCACTTATTCTTAACGAGAATGAGTATTTTGAACACTTTATTTGAAATACCTCGGATTTAACCTTTCTTTGCGTCCCCCTTAGGCACAGATTTATCTTGGAGAATTTCCCGTGATGAAAGGGCCGTCTGTAAAGGGAGACAAATTACACCAGGTTGTTAAAACTGCTTTTCAGATCATTTCAATTCAAGAAACTCCTTAACTTATTGATATCTTATGTCATTCCAGGTGTTTCAGACTGCCCGTGAAAACTTACAACACGTTATGACTGGTTATGCTGCAGAAGAACCTTACTTCACAAAATTCCTTAACAAAAATGTCGAACTGCTGACAAATTCTTTGAAAAATCCGAAATTACCTTTGATGGAATTAAAGGTTTGCTTACACATAATTCTGAGTATAGTTAACTCTATATTCCCAGAGGACAGATGAATTTTGTTTCCTCTTACTACAGAAGGAAATGTGTGGTGTTTTATCAAGCAAATTGTCTTGTTTTCCAGGAGCATCTTTCGTCGATATCAGGGCGTATTCCTGAGGCGGTTGAAGAAGCAATTCATCGTTTGTTGGCGAACTATGCTAGTAATATAACTTCAGTTCTTAGTCAGTTTCCAAGTCAACAAGTAAGGACATTATAAATATATACGCAACTTCTATTGAAGTCTCTTCATAGTTTGTTTTGGTTTTCTTTAGATTGCAAATGTTGTTGATGCGCATGCAGCCACGTTAACAAAGAGGACAGATCGGGAAGCATTCTTTCTTAGCACTCAGAGTATTGTTCAACTTGTACAACGGTAAAAGCAACCTACACTAACTTTTGATACTTATAAAGATAAGTTCATGTCACAGTGTGGCTAATGAGAATATCTCTGGGTCCGGTTGTTCGTACGCCGTTTAGCTTAAACGGCGTATCAGTTCAAAATATACATCGTATTTATGTCTTCCTTGAACAAAGAAATTGAAAGGTTTTTAATTAAATGCAATAATTGTGTATTTACCCATAGTTTTATTTAATAAGATTTGATTTTAAAAGCTTAAAAGAAGAGTGGGAGCGTTTTTGAATTCTGACTTATATACCGTTTAAGCTAAACGGCGTACGAACAACCGGCCCCTGAACATAATGATAACGGCTTTGCAAACGAATCTTACCCTGGTTAAAAATGTCATAATACAATGATACAATACAATGTCTTTTTAGTATCTTGTGAAAATGTTTTTTAGCGTTTGACTGAAGCAGCGAGGGAAACTTGAGTGATTTGTGTCATGTTATATCTTTCAGCTATCGCAATGGTTGTCGTGGTCATATGAAGTCTGTCATTGTAGCATTATTGCGTCAGTATTTACAAGTTGAAAGTTTATTTTCTGAAGGTAAATTTTTCGTTTGCCAAGAATTGAATATCAGCTGAAAAGAATTACAAAACTTAAGCGAAAATGATTCTTATTTTCTAAGTTTACGCATTCTTTGCTGTATTATAATTGTACAATTTCCAGGTAATTTTGACAAATGTGTTCATGCAATACGAGAGGAACATAAAGAAAAGGAAATGAGTGCGGTTGTTGCAAATGTCTTCTCTCACGCAAATGTCGCCAAGAAAAATCTCTTGGTTGTTAAACTTGTTGTAAGTGCAGTACTAAGATCCAAAAGTCGTAAAAAGAATCCCGATATTACTGGGAAAAAACCTTCGCTTGATGGCTCAATAGCTAGATCAAATGTAATTTGTGTAGTGGTTAGTATGCTATATTTTCCTTTGTGTAGGACATTGCAGGCACAGAGCATAATTTAAAAGGTGATTTATTGACAGCAATACAAGAATTGACAACTTTAGTAAGACAAGAACATGCTAAAGTCGCTCTCAGAGCAAGACAGGTGTGTAGCTTTGTTTTTAAACTATAGATGAAGCAGTATCTGACGGCACATTTTTTCTCTGCGTATTCTTTAGGTGTTGATTCAAAGTCAGCAGCCTTCGTATGAGTTGCGTCATAATCAATTTGAATCCATATTCCTCTCTGCTATCACCTATGGAAATCAATTTTCTCCTGAAGTGCTTCAGGTTAGTCTATCAAGTAAAGCTAGAAGCGTCCAAATAGAATCAAGCATTTTTCTACCGCTTTTTCTGTTGCTGGTCTACGAATAATAAAATTCGTAGGATGAGTTTTAATTATACGGGCTGGTCTCTTTTAACTAAAGGAATAATCTCTTTTTTGTTGTAGAAATTAATCAACTCTGAGACGGCCATCTTTGATGTGCTTCCATCGTTTTTCTATCACAGCAATGAACTTGTAAGAATGGCAGCTTTAGAGGTAGGAACTCGTATTGATACACCCGACACAAGGCATACAAGCATGTATCACTGAGTTTCAATAAGCCTTATTATTCTACGGAACGCAAAGTTAAGAGAATACTTCATTGTATCATTTACTATTCTAGGTATACATTCGCCGAAGTTATGAAGCGTACGAATTGACAACACTACAACACGAACAGGTTTGCAGAGTCAAATCTTTAAGGCCGGTTTATACGGGCGATTTTCGATGGGACTTTTCTCGTGTTGAACGATTTGAAAGAGTGGATAACTGGCGAGTATACTTGGTCTAACAATTTTGCTAACCCAATCGCCTGTCAAGCTACTCGATCACATACGCTAAGAGGAGAAAAATCGCAGCAAAAATCACCCGTATAAACTGGCCTTTATTGAGTAATATAGTGCAAAGTTAATTCATGTCTATTTTATATTGTAGCTCGATGAAAGAAAGACGATGGTCACACAATTCAAATTCATTTTACCCGCTTCTCATCCGAACAGGTTCAAGTCTTCATTTTAACAAGAGTGTCTAACGTTGACGAGTAAAATCTGTAGATGTTGGATAGAGTAAACTAATTGAGCTGAGGCGTTGGAATGAATTACAACTCAATGAGTTAACCAATGTCGTCCCTCTATTTAGGATTCCTCGCGCTCACTCGCCTGTTAACAAAACAGTGTCATCCCACCATATAAAAGGCCATTCCATGACAAGAGTAAGTCGGTTTATAATTGAGTTTGTATGAGCCACACGGGGCAACGAACGGTGATCCAATTCAAAAGCTTATGCTCTTAAGTGTAGTTTCCACTACGGCCGTTTTTCCCGCGCGGACGAAGTGCACAGTCTTGAACATGCTCTGTTGTTGTCAGTGGACGCTTGATCTCGTGTGCACGCCAAGAAAGTTTAAAGCAGTTCAACTACCGTAAATGCTCGTTTTAGGGCGGCGGCGCTTATTAAATTTTTCTGATAGTGAACGCGGTGCTTAATCGGGAGCGGCGCTAAAACGTGCATTTACGGTATCTCCGCTTGTACGCGAGATCAAGAGTGGACAATCAGCAACAGAGCGTGTTCAAAACTGTGCGCTCCATCGGCGCGGGCAAAACGGCCATAGTGGAATATGGCCCTTATAGCAACAAATCCAAGTATTAACTATGTATATTAATTCATTGTAGGTTTATAGTTTAAGCGAAGATCTCCACGACTTGGGCTCACACTCATCCGAACAAGATCCTTGCTTAAGAACTGGCTTAATGGCAGCCTTTACAACATTCGATGATTTCCAAAAGTACTGTATAGCATTTCATTCATAGATTAACATTGCAATCTTCTCAAAAGCTCCTGTTTTTGTTGTTTTTGTGCTAGGTACTTTTCCAGGCTCATGTCTCGTTTCGACAGTCGTGAAAAACTGAAGAACAGCAGTAGTTTTCCTGGCAATAACGCGCAGAAATCTTCAATTATGAAACGAAATGCTTCATTGAGTACACCAAGTAATGGGACATCTTTACAGACACTTTGGGAGACTGGGGACGAAACTGAAGGCCCCAAGGTGCGCAGTCTTTGATACAGAGTATAGTCACAGAGTCTAGATTGTATAGTCAATTGCACACTTGGTCTACAAAATCTGTAGTAGTATTAAAATTTGAAATATATTTGAAATAGTATTAAAATTTGATTTATCTCTTTTCTGTAGAATTGTGAACATGAAGAACCGGTACATATTATAAACATTGCGCTCACAAAGAGTGGAGTATGTAATTGCATGAAGGATTGCAGCGCCAAGCTTGTGGCATTTCTGGAAAGCAAGGTATAGTGGGGATAATTATGATCATCTGAGTATAGTTATGGTGTATTGGTGATAGTCAAGGTAATTGATTCATGCTCTCTATTTGTTCTCATTTAGAGACCACTCTTGCTGGATAAAGGCATTCGTCGAATCACTTTTCTTATCACAGATTGTAAAGTAAGTTTTTCTCCTGTTCCAGTTTAAAACTCGAAGAAGCTGATACTGCAATTTCATTGGCTAATTAACATTCTAATTGATTAATACGGCATTCTAATTGGTTGTTATATCTTCTATAACTGGCGAATTGATGTATTTTTCTTGTAATTTCAGGGCAGTTCTCCTTGGTACTTCACTTATCGCGCTAGTTCAAATGTGAGTGAGATACGTTTTAAAATTAAATCACAAGAATGAATAATGATTGTTAATATATTTTAGTTCTTGGAAGATACAATTTACCGTCATCTCGAACCGGCTTTGGCTTTCCAATTAGAATTGAATCGTTTAAGGAATTTTGATCTTGAGTCTGTCCCGACAACAAATCACAGTATACATCTCTACTTTGCTTCTGCAAAGAAGGTTTGTACTGCTAAGTATAGGATCATTGATATTCTCGTAACTCTTTGACAGTCATTATGTAAAGCTTATTTCATTGATTATAACATATTGTAATCCTTATCTTAGTATCACTTGCTCTTATGCAGATCTCAGCCAATGTAGAAGTTACAGATCATCGATTTTTTGTGAGAACAATTGTTCGTCATGCTGATTTTGTTTCCAAGGTTAATATCAATTTATTCAGCTTTGTTTATTATTTCTGCTTGACCCAAGTCTGTCAAAAATCTTGCAGGAAGCGTCTTTTGATTATTTGGAGAAAGAAAGCGAAATACAATGTCTGGAAACTATGGATCAATTGGAAATAGCATTTGAAGAATCTGTAGGTTTTCATTCAGTATTGTATTTCTCTCTGCGAAACATTTTGATGAATATTGTTTAAATGTGTTTCAGCCCAAACGAACTGATTGCAATCATCTATTTCTTAACTTCGTTCCATGCATCGTCATTGAACCTCACAAAGTAAACAGAATTTACTTCTAATTGCAATTCTAATTGAGTAAATTTCGTCTAAATATATTTCTAATTGGTACAATTTGTTCTAATTGCTCTTCTAATTAGATGGAAGAAAGTATTCGATCAATTGTGATTCGTTACGGTAAGAGATTGTGGAGATTGCGTGTGTTACAAGCTGAGATGAAAATGAACATCAGACTGACTCCCAATGGTCAAAAGATTCCAATCCGAGTTTATTTATCCAATGAGTCTGGCTACTACCTTGACGTCAGTATTTACAGAGAAATTGAGGACCAGAGGACGGGACAGGTACATGCAGGAATATCCTTTATTATCCTGCTTTATCCTTCACTCACACAAAGTCTTTTTGGGATCAGCTAAAGTAGATAAAAAGCGATAAAAGATTGTATTTTTTTCTTTGCTAGATTATTTTGGAGTCGTATGGTATTAAACAAGGTCCATTGCATGGATTACAAGTCAACTCACCTTACGTGACTAAAGATAGACTACAAGTAAGATATTTGCTTAAAAAACTCCACATGCGTATATCTCCCGACAGTTACTTAATTGCCAGAATGCTTTTTTACAGCTTAAAAGATTCACGGCTCAAAACCAAGGCACGACGTATGTTTATGATATACCAGAACTATTTAAACAGGTCAGCAACGTTAGTAGTAAACTTATTTGAAGAGAAATCTCAGTCACAAGCCCGTCGGAATGAATTCCGTATTCGGGGTGGCCTCTACTTGTATATTTCTCTACCCTGGTATATTCCTAGACAAAATGTCTGTTCATTAGAGACAGAAAGTATTTCAGAATGTCATACACTTCCCTTATTTCATTATTTTTGTTAAGTTTTCGCTCCATATTTGAAGTTATTTCTAATCAGGAGGTTTATTGGGGGGGGGGGGAAGGGCAAAGCCCCTCAGCCCCTCCCCCGCTACCGACGGACCTGAGTTATAGTATTTAATTTGTAGACCAAGTTGGTTCTTTACTAGACGAAGTTTTATCGAGTTTTTGTTGGAAGTATTTTGATGTTTTAGGCTGTTTTAAAATACTGGAAGCAGTGGTCAAAAGAGCATGGTGAAGATATCAACCTTAAAAGAGAAGTGGTATACAACATATTTTAATAATCCTTGTTTTTTCTGTTCAAAATTCTCTGCGAAATATGATTTCATTTCAAGGTGGAAGCTAGTGAGTATGTGTTACAAAGTGATGGTCAATTACATCAAGTCAACAGACTTGCTGGAGAAAATAACGTACGTGCCATCTATAGTTTCTATCAAACAAACTTTGCTCTATATTTCGACTTTACCATGCATGCAGTTTTTGTTGTTGTAATCTATATCTTTCCAGATATTTAACTTCATATATACTTGTTTAAGATGGCGTGTATTTAATTCTTTAGATCGGTGTCGTAGCTTGGCGCATGGCTCTCATTACCCCAGAATATCCAGAAGGCAGAGAGGTTGGAAACTGAACATCGCTGTTGTAATACTCTTTTCTTGGGTTCACATGGTATATTCTAGTATTAATGCTTTTTGTAGATCATTGTTGTTGCGAATGATATCACTCATGTGATTGGATCGTTTGCTGTTCAGGAAGATAACGTATTTGAAGTAAGCCAGAATCTCTTTATTTTAGACGTTGTTTCATTATGAAAGTCAGTTCTAAAATCTTCTCATTCAAAAGATCGTCCAGACTAGAATATGAAGTCTTTTTCCTCCATCTAGCGGGCGTTACAGTTATCTCTTGCCGAAGGTATTCCGTTTATCTATGTCTCAGCGAACAGTGGCGCTCGCTTGGGTCTCGCTGAGGATCTTAAACTACAATTTAAAGTCGCTTGGGAAGATGCTGACGCTCCTCAGAAGGTATGAGAGAGGATACTTGTGATCCTTTGTTGATAGTAATGGATAAATGTTGATATATAGTAGAATCAGCTGAATGTATGATTATTTCTTTTTGTGTTTAGGGATTCAAATATCTTTATTTGACCACGAAAGATTTCAAAAAGGTAACGCACAAAATATCTCATTGTCAGTCTATGAAAATGTTAAACGTTTATGTTACATACGAATCTTGTTGTCTGTAGTTAAGTGCTTCAAATTCTGTTCGTGCTGAAGCAATAGAAGAAAATGAGGAGTCTAGATATAAAATAACAGATGTTATTGGTGAGCTGAATAAACGCTTTACTTCTATGACTTTAAACCTGCTAAAATACAGCGAATAGTGACGCGCGACCTGTAGAATCTCATGATTCTTTACTCGTTACCAGGTCGTGATGATCCTATCGGTGTTGAAAATCTTCAAGGTTCTGGGATGATCGCTGGTGCGATGTCTAGAGCTTACGATGAAGTTGTTACGCTCAGTTTGGTTAGTTATGTGAACTAGACGAAAAAGAAAACATTTGTACGATTCTTAGTTCACAGATGTACTTCGTATTTGCAAATTGTTTATGTTTTGTGTTGCCCAGGTTACGTGTCGTGCTGTAGGTATTGGGGCTTATTTATTGAGACTTGGACAGAGAATTATTCAAGTTGAAAACTCGCATATTATATTGACTGGATATGGAGCTTTGAATAAGGTTAATATTTTTCAACACTCTATTCCACTTTGTGCTCATGTTAAGAAACTTATTAAAATGAAGCCTGAGCCTTGTCTTGTTTTGAATATTGTGCATAAGGCGTACACATGTTAATTCTTTTTTTTTTGTCAACAAAAGTTGTTAGGTCGTCAAGTGTATACATCAAATCTACAACTTGGGGGACCTTCTGTGATGTATAACAATGGTAATCCTATGTTATCCTCATTGCTGAGTTACAACAGCTGTGCACGATTTAGGCCCGGTTTACACTGTCAAAGTTTCTGTGATCAAAGTGGAAATTTCGGAT
>JAODVQ020074400.1:0-17930 GCA_025400075.2 Phenganax stokvisi
TGACCTGCAAAAATTCTGATTCTGCGAGAGTCGCGAGCGTAAACAACTTTTTGTTGACTAAAGCAACATTTGAAACGGAAACGACTACGAGTGCGACTTCCTCGTGCCAGGTCTCTGGCGGTCGAATCTCGTACTCGTAGTCGTACTCGTACTCTTTGCTAAAACTCTCTATCAATTACGTTACGATTGTACATCAATTAAATTGCTATTATAGCAAGGTCACAAGAACAATCAGTTATGTCCGTCAATATTATGCGCTTAAAATGTCCATTCTTCGCTAAAGTTTCTATCACATTTTTAAATTGATTGTATTAAATTGAATAATATCGATGTAGATTTCAGGGAAGATTTTTCTTACATCGTATTGCTGGAAGATTGGGAAATTGCACCAGACAAGCTCACGTTGTTGGGCAAGAAACTTGGTGGAGGACAGTTTGGAGTTGTTAAAAAAGGGTTGTTAATGACTGGAAAAGATGATCCCGAAGTTGTGGCTGTGAAAACGTTAAAAGGTAATGTCTAGCCAATAGTAATTTTGAACTTTGATACAGTCTATCAAAACCATGACAGTTGCTGTTTTTTTTTATGAAACACGGTCAAATTTACACAGTCAAATTTCCCATTCTTGTCATTTACCTAGAAGCAATAAGTTTGATTTTCTAGATCTAGAATTAGTACATTGATGGGGACAAAAGCGCCATAGTGAAAGTATATGTTTGCAAGAAAGTGAACTGAATTATTTCGACATTTATTTTGAAACACATGACCTTGCTTAATTGTGAATATTATGCATCAAAAAACCATGACCAGCCAATAATTTAAAAAATTAAAGCAAGAAACAAATTCCCAAAATAAAAGAAATTTTACGAAAACAATATACTATTCAAACAGGACGCAGATTGAAACTGTAAATTTTCGACTGTATTTTAAAGCCATTGTCAGACAGATTGTATTCTCGAGATGTCTTGCATTTTCGGAATTTGTTTCATATATCTAAGGCCTACGTCAAACGTCGCTCGTTTCATGGGCCAAACCTAATGCAAATGAGAACAGACAAAGACTTACGTCATTTGGATTACGTTAGGCACATGCATGAGAAAAGCAACGTTTGACCTAGGCCTAATACTTGTTTGAAATCGTATTTGGAAAGATCAAAGTGATTATAATATATAGCCACTAAATTGGATGAAAAACCTTCTTATGGATAATGTGAACTTCAGACAAGATGTTTTTATTTTTGTTATAACAAAAATAAGAACATCTTGTCTTAAAAGTTTCGAAAATTAGAACTGTTTTGGTGCTTTCTTTAGATGGTGCTAGTGAATCTGACTTGTCAGATCTGAAATCTGAATTGATAATTTTGAAAGAAGTAAACAAAATTCCTCATCCAAATGTTATAAAGTTGATCGGAGGGTGCTCAATAGCAGGTAAAGTCTCTTTTCATATAAGAATAAAAAATTGCCATTAATTGCTAAATGATTTGCTCTAAACCGTGATTTGAAAGAGTTTCTAAAATTTTGCGGGGCATCTAATTTGAAAAAGTCGATTCGAGTGAATATTGCGGTATAGTCAATCATGCCGTTATCAACTCGATCAGCGGGACTTAGTTTTTATCAGGTACAATCACCAAAATAATAATGCCGGGCACCTCTTTATGTCTAAGGTTGGTGATAAACCGGACTGTTTTAGATTGGGCATAATGACATGCCAAGACCGATCGGTATCCTTGTACAGTGCATGTTGAATTTATCATACCCAACCAGCCAGTATAATTTGCATTTCACTTCTATATTAAAACTTGCCATATACTGTCATTTGAACGAATCAATCGTATTTTTTTTAATATTTAGGAAAACTTCACGTAATTACAGAGTTTTGCCCTGGTGGAAGTTTACGACACGTTTTATTGAACAGCAGAGTTTATCCTACTGAGGAAAACTCGGCAAACTACATCAATCTAGCTTCCACATTAAATCATCGTCAATTATTGAAAATAGCAGCAGATATCTCAAGTGGAATAGTCCATCTCTCATCCCAGCAGGTACTAAAATCTAATACGATTGTTTTTACTAATATTTTATCCAACATTAGTTCTATGGGTAAGTGTGCTCCACACCGTTTGTCATCAACGCCTCCTGGGATGAATTTGACTGAGAACTTTCTTGTTTGGAATGCAAAATTCATGCAACATCGCCCGATCGAATGTTTTTTGTTCCTGAAATCTCAGGGAAGTGCCCTCACATCACTCACGGATAAATCGACAAGAGGACGGCAAGGGTTTTTCACTCTTTTATTACTGCTATTTTATAGCATTAAGATATTATGACATAATATATTGTGGTCCATTATCATTTTGCGTTTCGTTGTAACTAATGTGAAAAAATCATGTAGAGTGAACTATGAGTTGTAACTACGCAACCATGGCATCTGTAAAATGCTGATAATGTTTATGTACTGTAAAACGGAGCCTCTCGGTACTGCCACCTTCAAAGGCGGTTATATGCATTATTTTGGTCGTCGATAATTCAAATTGCTTTTTTTTTCCGAACAGTTTGTTCATCGTGATTTAGCTGCGAGAAATATTCTTATTGGTGTTGACAACATGGCAAAAGTATCTGATTTCGGTTTGGCGAGAGATGTTAGTGGTGCTGAGGAATATATCCGAAATAATCAAGTAAGTGCAGTTATTGATATTGCTTTGTTTGCCGTATCATTGTTTGTAGCTTCGGTGACAAAGTGGTTAGCGCATTTTTCAATGCGATTTAAAGCCAGTCTTCATGTAAGTAGAGTAAGGTAAACATTCTGAGAAAAGTAGTGGGTTTTCTCCGGGTACTCCTGCTTTCTCCTACAGGGTATGTTGGCCGGGTGGGTCAGGTAAAAACTAGGACCACAATTTGTCAGTAGCTCTACTTACTGTTACGTGCTGCCTTATTCAAATAAAGTCTGAAATCAAAGTCCAAGCAGACTTTCCCGATTTTTACGGTGCATGTAAAATGCTTGGATAGGAGGATGTACGTACTAATCCTCTTCTAGCATTCTACTTGACATGCATCAGGAAACTACTACCTTTTTCTCCTGAGATAAGAGAAATATGCATCGTACTTATGTCTTTCTTGAACAACAAAATTGAAAGCTTTTTAACTGAATGCTACTATTATGTATTTATCTGTAGTTTAATTATAAAAGATTTGATTTGAAAGTTTTAGAAGAAGTGTGGGAGTGTTTTTAAATTCTGACTTATCCACCGTTTAAGCCAAACGGCGTACGAACAACCGATCCCTGTTATTTATAATCGAGCACTAAGGAAACTAAAAAACTTCGGTATTTTTAGTGAGATATAAATTTTTTGAATGCCACCCTCCATTTGAATATCGTATAGTTTTACCTAATTTGGTACATGGGCAATTGGTATGAATAATATACAGGCAGCTTCAGATTAGTGCCAAGATTGACTTTGCACTGTGAAGCGTTTTTTTCATTTCCTTGTATAATTTTCTGCATGGAATATACAGTATTACTATAAGAATTATTTTCTTCTTAGAATTTACTTCCTGTAAAATGGATGGCCCTGGAAAGTCTCCAGTACGGTCGTTTCACCACAGCTAGCGATGTGTAAGTTACAGTCGTAAGTTATTTGCACACGCAGTTTTTGTTGCATGCCATATATGGCAACATCACTCTTGCGCTAAATGTTGAATTTCCAATGCGTGGTTTGAGGTATACTGAGTCGTAGTTTGACTGTTCTCGTAAATATCCATAAAATACCTGAAATTTCGGAGCGCACAGAAGAGGGAAGAGAAAGGGAACAAGAGCGAAGCAACCTCGTTGCCAGGGAAAGGGGGAGAGGAAGGAAGGAAGGGATTTTTTTCTACGGGTATACAACACTCGCAGTGCGTACCTATTTTCTATTTTATTTCAGAAAAAGTATCATATGTGATTGTAAATCAATTGCTAAACAATGTCGAACAATATTTTTATGGCGAATTCGTCATGCTACCCCTGCCGCACCTACCCTAAGCAATTTGACTGGTGTGCATGTTTTTGTTTACAATGTACGTAGAGTTTTTTTCTCAGCAATAGTGATGACATAGAGAATGACTGGTAAATTTAATCTTCTTTAAATTCTTACCTTATAAAACCGAGGATCTGTTGCGCATTGCTTGTAGATGAGATAGGCCTGGAAGACGTATAACCACTATTAAAACTAAAATCATTAGATAGCTAGTAATAGAGTGTTGTCGTGTTACAGTAACGTACATCTCCTGTATTCCTTTATGATTACAAATAATGTATATTGGTTGATTTAGATGGAGCTATGGTGTACTTCTTCACGAAATTGCAACTTCAGGTACTGTATGTACATGTTTTCCAAGCTCCTATATTTTTTATGCGCTGTAGCAATATGGCCTTGAAATGTGCTTCGTGATATTGTCAGTCCTAGCAAATTAGAAAAGCTGAACAACTGCTGTTCTTGATCTTATTGTTGTCCCTCTGTTCAGCCAGTTCGTTAGTGTTTTTGAGAAAACAGTTCCAAACAGACACTAGACAGACGAAAATGAAAAATTGAGTATTTAATTGACTATACAGGTCTGTCTCGGTAACTAGACTGCAATGTATCATTGCCCATATTTTCATTTTTTATTTTTATAAATGTTTCAGGAGATGAACCATATCAAAATATTTCTCCTTATAATATTGTAAGTCACGTGGGATCTGGATGTCGAATGTCACAGCCACCGCAATGTTCCGATGAAGTGTGAGTTTTATAGGATAATAACGTATATATTTTCGGTGCTAATTTGTCTTTTATTACAGTATTATTACATTTTGCCAACAGACGCGCAACAATCATATTGATTTTCTAATCTTTGCTCAATGTGTACTGCAGGTATGCTATAATGACACAATGTTGGCAAGTTGAACCAACCGATAGACCGACATTTGAAGAAATACACGAACTTCTTCGCGCCATGCTTATGGATCACGAGGTAGCTATAGTATTGTACATAGGTAAAGCATAGTCATTTACGCACGAATGTTTGCTGCTTTCCCCTTTTAATCTACCGTAGCTCTATGCGATCTGTGGTTTAATAATCAGTATTACTGGATAGTGTCCTTATAATGGAACGTTTTCAGGCGAAAATGGATTGATATATTTTCGTGGTTAATAAGAATATGAACTTTTAGATCCTGTTTACAAGATAAACGGGACCTAAAAACTAAAAACTTGCACTGATTATCACGTTGACCCGGTGCCACTCCCTTAAATGTACGAAAACTTGCACAGATAGAAGTGAGTGGTCAAAATCCTGTCCAAATGGGAGGGGGTGTGTGTCGTGTACACGTACAGCCAATCTACCCAAACATCTGGATGCTGCAAAATTCATTCGGCCCCATGTAATCTTGACCCTTCATCATTGCTTTACTTTATTTCACCATATAACAGCATAAGGTATATTTCCTTGATTTTTTAGAATCGCTTTTGCAAACGGATTTTGCATAAACATACTGTGCTTATGATTTTGAAAACGTGTAGTTAAAAATGAGTTAATCAGTTATTAGTGTCCAGCACCGGCCACGGTCGATGACATGTCAAATCCTGTGAGTAAGGTTCTCCACTGAATACTTGACATGCCTAGTAAACGAATAATTTTTCAAAATAATTTTTCTTGACGAAAAGTTTCACTCGGTAACAAAATACTGTATGACGAAAAGAAACTTTAAAGCGCTTTAGTCCGCCAGTGGACCGCTGGGGCGGTAAAATAAAACTCTTAACTGTATCAACTGTGATTTTTTAGAAATTAAGAAATGAAATACAATTAGGTATTTTATTTTGTACAACCAACCCCTATTTCATAAAAATACCTTGGCTATGACTAGTCTCTCATGCTTTGAATGAAATATGTTTTTGTATTGCTTACCTATTTCATATTCTTTTATTTGCTTATTAGAAATCGTACATAAATGTGACACAAATAATAGATGAAGGATTAGTTAGTGGAGCAGCGGAGCAGGAGAGTTTAACAGTCAAAGATGGTGCAGTCAGATACACTGCTACTACGCACTTCTGACCAAGAACGCAAGATCGTTAATATCAAGTCTGGAAATAACAGTAACCCAATATTATAAAACTGTTTAGTTCAATCTCATCAAAAAAATTGGTTGGCGATTGATAATGCGATTAGTCAGACATCTACTTGTGTAAAGTATAGCTGGGTATCAATCACGTGATCATGGGCCTGTTTTACTTTCGGTCAAACACTTAGTGGTCAATTTGCAGTAGCTGTCTGTTTAAAAGGTAAAAATACCGCGCTTTCTGAGTATCCCAAATGCTCAGATATTAATATTTATAAAAGTTGTAAAAGAAAAATAGTAGTAGATGACCCAACTACTACTACTCGCCCTTTTAAACTGTATATGGGTAATTTTCGTCGTATACTTCCATTTTTCTTTTATATCTGTCATAAATATTAGCATCTGAACTTTTGGGATGCTCAGAAAGCAGGGTATTTTATCGCTTAAATTGACTGCTACTACTAATTGACCAACAATTGTCAAGGATCAGCAGTAAAATTAGGCCCACGGCCACGTGATTGAAAACCAGCTATAGCTTGTTTGCAATCACGTGATTTTTTAACCAAATGACGGGCAATTCAACACTTTTGTTGACGATTTTTTCTATTTGAGTGGCGCGTACTGCAATGAATTAAAAGAGAGCAAACCGTTTTGTCTTAAACTGTCGTTGAAGCCAACTAAAAAGTGATTTAACCGCTATTTTTGACATACTTGTCCGTAATCTAAAATTTCAAAATCACGTGATTGGAAACAAGCCATGACATTCTTTCCTCTAACATACGCCGGGGGTGTGCATTAACTTGTGAAGAAATTTGGTGCAGTGGGTATTGGAAGGTGTGTAAAAGAGGGAGGCGTTTATTTTGCAATCAAACTCATACCAAGCTCTGGGGCAAACGTATGACAATTTAAGTGTTCTACTACAAAGTTGGCATGCAAGGCTTCACTTGTAAAAACAAGGCAAATTTAAAACGTCTCTTGCTTGCATGAAGCATTAACTTGCTACAATGGTAAAACGCCACTTTTGGAGGGGGTGTTTACCAGATGGAGGGCGTTTATTATCATTTCTATATAAATTGTTGCGGTGTCTATTACAGGGCGGTGTGTAATTTAGACTAGGAGTATGTTAGAGGAAATACAGTAACTTAAGTTTGTAACGGTGATTGTATGTTGACCAGGAAGTCCCAGCAAATTCCACGGCGTTTATAACTAATGTCCTAAAGTTGTTGATCTAACGTTAGCTGAGTAAGTTTGAACAGCCTATGCTTGTCACACATGAGTAGAATGACACTGCTGGGCAAACCAATCACTGATGTGACATCTAAATGGATGTCAAGAGTTAATTTTTACAATTTACTTTTTGTAGTATACAAAGGAATATTTGTTTTCCATTATACACAGCATTAAGCAGCTTACTTATTGTAACTGGTACAGTTAATGCAGGACCGGCGGAACGCTTCGCAAGTGGGCGGCTATAGGAAGAACGTCATGAAATAAAACGAGATGAATAGCATAGCTTTTGTATGAAACTTTTTGAGTAAAACTCCTCTTTACACCTATGGATTGCTTGTTCAAATTCAAGTTTTCGTTTTAGTGTACAAAGAGAATGCGAAGTTTATAATGCAAAGATTATTTGTAATTACCATCATCAATAAATTATCATAAAAAAGTGGAGCGGTCGTAGCTGCCCCAACTGCCCCTGTTCCGCCAGCCATGTAACCTACATACATTCATACGTACTGTGGCAGAGTGGCCGACTATTTTCATGACTATAGAAGTCATTGATTTTGTATCATGTATGTACTTATTTGAAATATACAAGAAGGCGCACTCTTATGCTCTCATGCACTTATTCCGTCCTACGTTAGACGATTCTACTCGTCACGAAAATACTGTTGCAGTGATTAAATAATTTATCTTCAGATAACAGTCATACCAGCCAGATGGTATTGGAAATTCGACCGTTTCTTTTATTATACAGTTATATGAAAAGTTTTATTATGATTTTTAATATTTTAAATATCAAGGTTTATTGCTATAAATAAATAAAGTTTTCTATTTCTTCTTTCCCTTCCTGCCTTTCTTTTTTTTATCCCTTTTCTTTTTCTTAATTCAACTGTTTCCGAACATGATACTCTCACCAATAAGATTGCAGTTTCAAACTGCTGTCTGTTGTCTTTCTTCTTCTTCTTCAGCTAATCTCCTTTCCTCGAGAATATCCAGGTATTCCTTCTCCATCACATCAATGATGATTTTGTAACTCGTTCAGATCTGCTGTCATAGGTTCCCTTTCAATCAAGACTTTGTCTTATTCGTCCTGATGTGCGCAGAAAATTATAAATACTATTTAAAATAGGATAAAAAGCATATTATATCTGATAAAACACTACATAGGAGTGTCTGAAATGGCTTCCTTAACGAGCACAACAGAATATTTTCGATGCATTTGTTTTTCATTGTTTGTAGAAATAAGGGTGAATATCTGGTCAAAACTAGTACAACTGTTCTATATGACACATTTCATTTGATACCATGGATAGGTTAAAATATTTATGAATTTGAGTGAAATTTGAGATATTACAGATGTACACATGTGAACAAAATACTGTGCTGGAATTGTTACTTAGCCTTCTCAAATATTCATGAAATCACAGTAATTCGTAGAGTTACACGGAGGTGTGTTGACATACCTGACGTGTTCCCATGGCAGTATCATATTTTTGTGTCAAATTAAAGACCTTTGTCGACAGCTTGAATTGTTTCTAAAAAATAAGAAGACATTTGACTTCACTTCCTACAACTGGCTTCCCTTTGGTAGGTCTTTTGAATGTAGTTATTATGCCTTTGGGTAAATTTATTGCTATGCCATAACATGCCTGAAAAGCATTCATGGTTGCTGAATTCAGAATATGCATTAACGAAACCGCCTATTTACTGCTAGAAGAATATGACTTTTATTCTAAAACTCGTGGATATAAAACCGTCAATCCAATATTGACGATGTACTGTGTAGATATTAGATCATTGCACTTGCTATCATGCAAAAAAGTCTCTAGAAAAACATTGCAGTTTCTTAGGGACTGAAAATTCTGGATGCAAAATAGAAAGACTCTTTTGACCATATTTTGAAAAAGCTGTACGAGGGAGACTTCTATTTCGAATTTACGGTTACTGTAGTTATTTTGGGACCATACACTTTTCTTCTCCTGCTCTTCTCCAAAAATTTGTTTTCATCATTCGTGCAATATTTTCTTTGCATCAATTGATTCTTGAATTATCGCTCTTTGTTTTGCATCACTGTCTTTGATTTCAGATTTGATTTTCTGATTGGCATTCGTCAGTACTTTGGAACACTCTTGATTGCTGTTCTCGTTGAGGAAACGTAGAGATTCTTTCAACTTGTCAATTAATGCAGTTTTTTCTTAAATACAGGACAATGTTCAAAGACATAATTTGACGCACTTTGCGACTTCATGGCGCAACCCTGCGATCAACTGGCGAAACTACGCAGCTAAAAATTTTGAGCCTGCGGTAATACAGGATGCAGCAATGTTGTGTTGTACCTATTGTTTACAGTTGTCAACGACATTGAACAATATTTTTCATTTTTAATTGGGTGTACCAATGCTGAACAACATTGTTAGCAAGTGTGAACAGTAGGGTGCAGCACAACATTGTTGCATCCTTTCTTATCAACATGCAACAACCAGATGATTTTTGTGCTTGTACATGACGTGACACGATTTTTTTGCGCATTTTAGGCAGTTGTAATATCAGAAAGATGCAAACAGCTGAACAGAACTATTTTTAACAAAAATTTGATAACTCAAGCTTGGTGGTTTTGCATGATTTTAGGCGCGCTTAGCTTCCGGGGTCGGTGTTGAGTCAAAGTACAAAATATCGAAATGGTCAGTGAAACAATTTTCTGTGTGTCGACCTATTTCTTCAATTTTGATTCTAATTTCGTCATCATGAAAATAAAGTGTATACAACGCGTGCTCCGATTGGTTTGGATCAGGCTGAGTATCCTAACACTGAATGTTACAGTGCGCTGTTATTTTATGAAACAATAGACGTCATGGTTTCCAAGTGTGAGGATGTTCCGATCTAAACGCCTGACCAACTCGAGCAACAACCAACGTTGTCGAATCACGCCCTCCAAACGAAAAGCACAAGGTAATTGTTTACTGACAATATTTGTATTAAGTAATATTAATAAGAGCCTTGAGATTCTACGATGCCAGCTCAACGATCGCGAATGTTGAAATGAGCACTTTTTATTTTGAGTGCACAATCACAAACGCTGAATAATACATATATGTTGTTATAGCAGGCTACATTACGAATATAGGATAAGGGAACTTTTCATGAAATACAGAATAAGAATCTTGTGATTTGTCCCGCGAAGAAATTTCACCTTATTTACCACTTACAAGTAAGTGTTCGAAAATCAAGTTGCCTTTATCAAAACTAGAATTAGGACTCTGTACATAATTTTCTTCAAACACAGCAGAGGCTCTTTGCCGTCTTGGCAGAGTCATATTAATACTGAAACGTTTCTGTTACGTCAGTAATGCTGCACATCAGTTCGTAAACAATATTTTCAATATAAAGTATAACCCAATATTTACGATCGCGTCGTTGAGCTCGCATCGTAGAATTTGGTAAGGTCCCTAACATCATACAGCTAATTGCAATGCTTTTCGTAAAGCGTCGCAGGGATTTTAGGTGTATAAATTATTTCAATATTTGTACTTGTCCAATGTAATAGGGAAACAATAATATACGAAATACTTCTAAATAAACGCATGCAGGAAATTGGGCAGAGTGCTTGGGGTAAACATACAAAGGAAGTTTAGTTGGAACGCTGTAAACTCGCTCTAAGAAGTGCTATGTCATTCAACGAAGAGTGAAACCTGGCATGTAAGAAGGAGATGGAATGTTCATTTACATTTATGACAACGTTGATGTAACACATTTTGACCATGGCTTCCAGCTCTTTAAATTGGTATTTGTGTTTATTAAATATTCCTGTATAGTCTCAAATATAGAAAAATACTCTTACGTTTGTTTCTTTATTTTCAGAGATTCTTTTATCGGACAAAAAGCAGGTATCAAGTCTTCTACATCGAGCAGGAATAGATTTTACTACGTCTGTTGGTAATTCCTTCTTCGTACGACATTCGTCGAACTTTCTTTTATGACATCTCTTCCCTTCAGTAGACCGTTCCTTTTTCTTCAAGTGACTTGAAGGCTAAACGTATGGTGCGGTGGCACGATTTACAGATGATTTTGAAGTCATTTTCCTTCGAGATGTCAACAGACAGGTATCTTTCAATGTCCAGACAATACTGTGTTTTTTCATCATTTCGGTTCAATAGACGAATAATGTTATCTTGCGGCTTTTTGTACGATGTGCTGATGTTTTTCACACTAACAATACAATATGCGTTTCGAAATTTGTCAAAGGTGCTACTATCCACAAGTTTCACATGTGTTTCTGAGTTTTTAAACATAATTATGCACATGTATACTACTTAATCTTATCCATCCCCGCCGCCCCCCCCCCTCCGGTAATCGGACAGCATCCTGTCCGGTGAATATTGATGAGTGGCCGAGTTTTACAAGTCTCGCTCGTCCATCACAATTATTTCACTCCGCTCGCCCGCGCTTCCCAAATGCGCCGCCCTCCCTAAATTTGTTGCATTCGAGCATTCGAGCGAAACTTGGGGCAGTCTAAGTATTTCCTTTCCTGTAGTAAGGTGGGAGTGGTGAGCATGCTCAAATGCTTTTATAGTTTTTGCAAGTGACAGATGTTTGATATCACGAACGGTCTTTGGAAAGCTGTTTGTAATTTGATGGGGCTAATTTAGTAACTTTCATTGGCCTGCCAATCTACTCTCCGTGCTTACCATTTCAAAATGGAATCTACGGAATATTTGACTACTTCAGAGCAGGCAACTGATTTATCTGGAGTTAAAAGGATATTTTGTGGTTGCACTTCAAGATTTGCAATCGATCGCCCGAGAAAAGCTATAAGCGATATTTTTCGTAGGCGCACGATAATTTCTGTAAAAACAAAAGAAACCGAGGTAATCATGTTATTATGATTAATAAAAAACTTTCAGAGCTAACAAAAACAATAAAAATACTTTTTTACCTTTCTAAATTTGATTTAAGACCGTTGATATATTTTGAATTCGGAGCTCCAAACCGCAATAAATTAAGTTTTTATGCGCGCGATGCCAAGTCTCACAGTTAGCATGACAACCACTTCAGAGAGCGTTGTCATTTGTGTATGAAGTCTCTTCCATAATGACGAAACTTAAAAGAACTTCGCACATCCTGCACAAATACGTCACAACGAAGAGTGAGACATAATTTAACGTTTCATTGATTTCTTATCATATTTCAAGTGGTCGAACGAACGCGTTCTTCTATCGTTGGGGTTTATTCCAACGAAATATAGTTCCATACCGTACTTTTTACAGAAGGATATAAAAATTTTGTTAGTACATCTAATATAACATACTTGTTTAATCTTAACACCTTGTGCAAGAGCAACCAAAGGAATCAAACGTGATAAGTATTATGCACCAGCTTGGTTATTGAGCAAATGTTAGTGAAAGCTGATCACAAGGTAAATGTTTATCATATACTCTGTGGCTACATTTTTCTTATACTCGTATCTTTATGTAAGCTTATATTTTCAATATCAAAGGTTAACTGCTTATGCTACGCTTTCGAGATATTTATTTCATGTACTTTATGAAAGTAGCAAAAATGTGTGACACGCAATAAATCATATAATTTCGTGAAGGGAATGATTAGATTCAATATTTGATTAAAAGCGGTAATACAATAAACGTACGTACAATTTATAATTAATATTTTGTTCTAATTTATGTTATACAATACAATTACAGTAGTCTTCCGCCTACTCGAACTCGCATAACTCGAACTCCTTGCTGACTGGAACAAATTTTATTTTCCCATTGACAAATTTACTCCGCTTACTTGAGTTTTGTTTCGAGACGTTGACACAGATGTAGATCGGCAAACCTTATAATGTCAGAACATAGCCTTTTAACAACCAGAAAAATAAGAAGCATAGGAGCATTCAATCATTTTTCGCCGCACATATATAGTACTGATCCATTTCATCGTTAATATTTAAAGAACGATTGTTTCTTTTTTAGCGAATTAACGCTCGAACCATAAGACACAATGAACAATGATCAAATTTCGACACAAATTTAGTAGGAACAACTATAGTTCGGGATGCGCATTTGATTTTTGTAATTTTGATGAGCAGTTGAATTCTTCTACACATGTTTAATGATTAAAGATAATAAACGAAATCGAACACTAACTGCTGTTAACTCGAGCCCACGCTAACTCGAACAAAATTCCGTTCCCAATGGGAGTACGTTAGCGGGGGACTACTGTACAATGAAAAGGTAAGTTTAGGTATAAATAATGTGACAATCAGGGTTTCAGCGGGCACGATTTGAAAATTAAAACCAGAAACTCACGAATTTATTGGTGTTTATTACGATTTATCTCTCTTCTCTGTAATGTCAGAAAAGGGAAATCCTGCAAGTGTTTTTCATTGCTAATAATATATATATAGTTGAGTAAAAACACCACTTAAATCTATTTATGCAAAGTTTTCGGTCTGTAAGCCCGGACCTGCGACATTTCGGCACATCACATAATTTTAGAAGCCGGTCTCTTCAGCAAGTGTCCCCTACATTCGGAGAGATAGCCAGAGACACAGCTAAATGGTCTCTTCAATGCCACCCGCAGATTAGTGATTTTTGTGGGTAGCCGCTGTGCGGCTAACCACTATGCTACACTGCCGAAGTGTCCGGTTCCTTCATGCATTCATGCAATGCCATCTTCGGCGATCGCTGACGAAACCGGAACAGGTGACGATCACGCCTCGTCATAGCTTTCGGAAAATGTCGTACACGCAAATCAGGCTGCTCAGGCATAATGTGGGCATAATACATAATATAACGTGTATTTCGTGTTTAAAACGAAGACGAAGATAAGAAGTATAGTATACCCAGACCTTCCACCTTTGTGACTTGAAAGTAAGTGAGATTCAAGGGAAATCTAGCTAACTACATTGTGTGAAATGAAAGATTATACTTATTTTATATTTGCTTGCAAAGAGAAGCATGGAAACAAAAAGCTAAGTTGCTTATTACATTTTCACTTTTGCATGAGAAAATGTGTGTCTCAAACAAATTCATGGAGTTGCAAAGTCTCGTATGCAACAGTTGGTAGAAAGTGCAATGAAGAGGAGGTGCCATAGCTATAGCTCTTGGAAGCCATAAAGGCTAGAGCAGCACTCTTGTCCAAATCCTTTGTCTGCCTGTGTTGGACTTGAATATAATACGTTACATGTCCAATTTTTTTTACATTGGTCAATGTTAAAAGACCTGAAAGTATGTCTTGATATAGTCGTATGGCTAATATTTCACTCTACATTTTCACTTACAATACATTTTCACTTTACAAGCAAACTGTACGTGACAAGAGAAAACAATACTTGTATGCTTGAGTCTACACAAGTGCCTTGCGAGAATAAATTGTTTACTGCAGTTTACATGCCGTAGCTATGTATACACACACTCGTGCATGAAGTAGCATTTATTTTCAACACATTTGTAGTATGAGCCTTACGTAACATCAAACAGGAGTACAATCAGAGTTTGAACTGAACAATTGGGTCGTTGAATACTCATTGAGCAATGAGATCTGTTTACTTTAAATTATCGCCATATGTGTAGGCAATCAGAAATATATTTTTTAAAAAGTGTGTTGCAGCGAATAATAGCGAGATTCAGAATTGATTTTTATTACCAATACAACTACCATTAGGTAAGACTAATCAATGACATGCGCCTTGTTTATTTGATTCACAAATCAAGTACGAGCTTTGCCACCGCGAGGTAGTAGCAACGGTAGTGGAAGTGAAGCCTGAATCTATGACTCACTAGTGTATGACAAAGCTTTGATGTAAATAACTCTATCTGAGTGCTTTAGAATTGATGACTATAAAAAATCCGTTCGAATCGAAATTGTTTGTATTATCAGTATCAGCAAAGTGCTGTAGGTATAATATTGTCTTTCCACTTTGTTCACACAGTGAAACAAAACTTTCAAATAAACATGCCACTACTGTAACGCGTCTTTATTACTATGATGAACTGCTGCAATGCCCTAAGCAAAGATGGCGGATAAGCAACACTTGTTTCAAGTCCAAGTGCTTGAAATTTGTTCCGTGCTTATTCCCTGTAAGCCAAGTCTTTTAGCACTCTTTGCTCTTAATCTCTTCTGTTCAGGGTGTCAAGTCTATAGTTTTGTGTTTTATCGTCGTCGCTATCTTTTTTTCGGCTATCGTGAAGAAAGGTAGTTTGGATTATATTTTAGTGAAGTCAACGTTGATTATTAGATTGTCGTTCACGGCGAACGGCTGACTGCAAACGGCAAAGTTTCAGTCGCATTTTAAAGTGAACTATGTCAGTTGTTCGATATTACGGGAACCTATATAATGAACTGAAGTGTGATTTTGCAGCTTCGCTTTAGAAAACTGTTGATATTACAATCTGATGTGATTAAAAGTTTGCCGTTAGCAGTTAGCGGTTCGCCGTGAACGTCAATCTAAAAGTGCCTATTCTAATCTATCGAACTGGGCTTCATTATATAGGGGATGCACAAAACGCATTCAAGCAGCATGGTCACGTGCATGTGTGGGGATGTAGAGTCCGGGGGGCACTTAAGCCTGTTTTAGCTGTCAGGTAGTTGGCGTATTTACCAACTACGCCCCAAATTAAAACGTAAAAACTCCTTGTAATCAAATCATCACACACTAAAGTTTATTATACCAACAGTTGGAGCAGAGAAGTTGGTGTACCGAACACTCCCTGACCAAGACTGACTCAAAAGTAGAATACAAACAAATTATATAGAGTTTAGATTACTTGTAGAGGTATGCTATTTTGAATAATATATCAACTACTGACATTAATGACTACAAATACAGGCGGGACATTTGCTTTACACAGGTGTTACCTAATGACTACGATTAAAAGCGAGATAAAAGTTCATGTTTTGTAAGAATAGCATAAAATTATATCTCATTATTTAGTTTTAATTAAGAAAAGTTCTCATATTATAACTGTTCTTTGCATGTCATTTTGAATATTTTTATATATTAATTTAAAAGACACCAATAACACTTCACTCATTCACTTACACCTGGACTAGAATTGTGGCCTACAGGATTCTGTATTCAGTACAGCTCCTTCGCTTTATATACATGTATTAACATAATAAATAAAACTGCAAACAAGTTTTGGGACGTGAAATGTGCTAGAGAAAAAGTAAAAATACCTGCAGCTTTAGTAAGAGTACATGAAAACAGTTTCTTTTCAAAAGTTTGTCGAATTTGGTGACCGCAGTAAGTAAAGGACAATCATGGGCCAATGTATAGTGACTGGTCACCGCTAAGTCTTGCAAAAATTGTTCTATATTTTTGGCGACATCTTTGAACGCAAATTTCATCGCGAATACCGCCATTGTTTGCATGTACTCTGGCGGTCAAAAAGAACTAATCAAGTGAATGGCTATGTTACTTTTTGCTTGCATTGACTGATAAGAGCCAGGCTTTACACCGATAGTCTTCTGCGCAACAACAATGAAGTTTTAAAGTGCTTATAACCCCAAAATGGGTTTCTGATTATTCAGATAGAGCATAAAAAGTTGGTTAGTAAGTTGTAGATTAGTTTTTGCGTTGAAAATTTTATTTCGGGGATATTGGGCCGCAAAGTCACTATTTTGAAAAAAAGTCGCGGATAGTGAAAGACTGGATCCGAGGAACCCGTCGACTTCACTTTACTAAAAACACATTAAAGTTCTCATATGCAAATTGAAAAAATTGGCTATTTTCAAGAAAGGGTAGGGAAATGTCTAGCTCGAGTTCATTTTCGCGTGAAAACTCTCAAGATTATCTTAATAAAGAACTATAATTGTTGTCGAAGATGGGTTCCTTGGATCCAGGCCTCTTGGTGACACATTTTCTTGTTTGAGCCCTTATACCTCCGCTCCGAAACTAGAACTTTAACGCAAAATTGATCTGGGACCTACTAACCAACTTTTTATGCTCTACCTGAATAATCAGAAACCCATTTTGGGGTTAAAAGCACTTTAAAAATTTGAGATATGTCCTGCAATCGTTGTAGAGATTTCTGACGTTTTTAATGTCTTGTATGGAACAAACTATGTGATCTACAGGTCTTCAACAAAGTTATTATTTGGTTGATGAAAAAACTGGAAGATGTGAAATAATGTGTTCAAAGCCAAGAATCAGTTTGGAAAATCGTGGAAAAGTGTTGGCATTATCTGAAGAAAGTTGCAGCCAACGGGAAATGGCTGCTCGAGTGGGTTGTAGTCAAGGCAGCGCGAATGCTATCCTTAAGAAGCAGAGACTGACTGGGAGTGTGAAAGATGCTGAGATCCCTGGACGGAACAGGAAGACATCTAAGAGACAGGACAGACTAATTGTAAGAAAAAGCATGTCAAATCGCTTCAAGACGAGTCCACAGATAAAAGCCGAGATGCAGATTGAACACGGTATTAACATATCGGTGTCTACCACGCCAAGGAGGCTTAGAGAGGCTGGTCTTAATGGCTGCAAGCCCAGGAAGAAGCCACGTCTTACTGCTAAACATAAGAAGTCCCGCCTAGAGTTTGCACGAACACACAAAGATTGGACAGCTTACCAGTGGTCCAAGGTGATTTTTAGTGACAAATCACGGTTTCTTCTTCATAGAAGTGATGGAAGAGTT